>BPLR01014234.1:0-224141 GCA_021605095.1 Caerostris extrusa
ACCTTATAATCACTTGAATATTTCGATAAAAACTGTCTAGGAGAATAAAGCAGAATAAAATAAAATAATCTGATAATGAAATTTTAATCTCAAATAAATCATCTTCTGTTCCACCAAAAACATTAAAACGACATGTGCTTTGAGCAACGAGAAATTGTTTCTGACAAAAAGTTTCTTTTAAATTATTCAAACCGACTCTTATTTAAATTGCGCGTCATTTTTCTAGAGAAACATTTTTTTTATGAAAGAATAAAAAAAGTTTATGGCAATTATTATTCAATTTGTTAGTGTCAAATATTAGTTCATTTATGTTTACGACAGCTATTTAAAAAATTTTTTTGAAGTTAATAATATTTTTAGAAAATAATTCAATTTTCGTTCTATTTTATGATATATGTAATGTTTTATAATTGTTTTGACAACCAAAAACATTTCATTCTACCTTTAAATACATAAATCAAAAGTTCTTTGGGAATTTATTTATATATTTATTTGACCCAATTATTGAAATTTTTTCTGTATTTTTTCATAGGCTTATGAAAAAGAAAAAGTAATAGGGATATGTGTATTGAATATTTAAGCTAAGAAAAAGGGTAAAAAAATATATTTGAAGTACTTTCTTGATAAATTTTAATCTAAAAAGATGGGGTTTTTTTCTTCTACTTTATTTCATTTATTATTTTTTATTTTTCTTCGTTCAATGCATATGCTGCATACAGATTACATATTAATAATTTTAAAAATTAGATTAGATTAACATATTTATTAAATTTAAAATATTGAAAGATTAGATTATTCTTTTTAATATCTATATTTCCATTCATAAATTATTCAAATATTTCGCTGTTTTTTAAATAATATAAAATAAATTTTAGTTTTTATTTTATAAAAAACAAACATTATCAAATTATATCTATTATAATGAAAAATTTCAACTTGCCTGAAATATAAAAAAGGATAGTACTGTCAATAAATTCCTTCTAACTTTTAGCCAAAACATTTAGCGTAATTTATCTTTATTGCATAAATTATGATACATGTTAATGTTTCTTTTGTTACTTAATTAAAACTAATTCCTCAGTGTCTTTATTTGCTAATCGAATTCTTTGATATTTTAACATCGAGACATATGAAATACCACACATTAATATGATTTTCGAATGAAAGTATTAGTGCATTCTTTTTTCTATAAGGAAAATGCATTCATTATTATACATTTTAGCCAAATCCCAATCTTAATTTTTTATGTCTTATATACTTGTAAGATATTCTCGCTAGTTGTTGAAGAAGTTCACCGTTACCCATAAAACTTAAAGCTGAAAAAAAGATTTATTCGTCATTAATCAAATTATTAACCATATAGTAGTTACAAGGGTTAGTAAGATTATAAGATAATGTAACGCAATTAGTTAAGGCATTAGCTTAAGGAAATAATCTGATATGTTTAAAATATGCTTAAGACACTATATCTTGTCTCTCTAATCCTAAACACATATTAGGTGTCACACTGTGTTTGATCCAAAACTAATGCTATGTATCATATTGTGTCTGATCCTAAGTACATCTGATTTTGTCTCTGTTTGTCAGAAAATCAGTGTTATTAGATTAATCATTATTATTCTCGAATCATATACTACATTTATACCTCATCATTATGTATTCTTTATTTATGTGTATATTTCTCGCCATCATATATCTCTTGTTGCGTATTGCTTGTTCTTTTTAAATAAAATTAAATAATTTTAACAGCGATGCCTCTCTAGAATCTGATAGATTTGTCAAGTATGGTGACACATAATTTAGCTCGGTAATATATAGAAATAATTCTAATGTTATAGTTTCTTTCTCATTTCATATTTATACATTTTATTTTTATATTTTAAAAAAATATTGTTTTCTCTCTTAATTTGTACTATTACTTTCTCTTTTATTTTTTTCGATTCCTAGTATTAGTTCACACTCTCCCTATATGTATATATCTTGTTCAAATTTTCAATCCTTAATAAAATATTTTTATTCATCCGCTCAAGTTCAAATATATTTTTTAACTTGTAGTGGATGACACTGATATTAATACAGTTTTTTTCTTAATATTAATTCATTCATTAAATTTAATGAATTAATTTTAGGTTTTTTTTTAAATTTAAGTCTCATGTATCTAATAATAGATGGCGCCAGATATAAGAGGAAAATTTCAACTTTATTTGTAAAAATTTTTCTGCAATATAGTGAAAAATAGTAGGAATTAACTTAATTTTTTTATATGTTTATTAATTATTTGTTTCTAGATATAAAATGTGGCATAAAATTTCAATGGGCATTGACCTAAAAGCAACGCTTCTCCACCATTAAGATAAAAGTGTATGGTGTGTTCCGCAGCCACAAATACTTTGTTTAAACCACCCAGAACCCATATAGAAATAATACATACAAAAATTATCTCCAGAGACACAATTAAATTATTAAATAGGAAAGATGAATAATTATTTTCTTGTCATACATTATCAAATCTTGTTATTAAATGCTGTTAAATTTACACTATGAACAACAATAAAAACTTTTAAGGAGGTTTTGAATATGACGTAATAAATTATGTTGGCATATTTATTATTTATTTAAACTCAGCTATAATTTTATTTAATTATAAAACTATTATTTTTTTGTGTTGTCTAGTTTATGCTAGATTATTGCATAATGTAAAAGTAATTATATTACTATTCAGTATGATAACGCATTAATTTGAAATATTATAATATGTTGTTTAGTAGTAACAGATTTGTTTTAATTAACATTCCTTGTCCTTTCAAATTTGTTGAGTTATTTTAAATAGTTTATATGTTAAACATGCATATTATTTGGACGCATGCACCGCAGTTATGACATATTAGGGTGATTTTACTTTGTAAATCTAAGCTTATAAAAAATTATTCATAGTGGATCTAACATTATCCAGGACGAATCATGATTAATGGTCTTACAAAATTGAAGTGAAAAGCTTCAAAACATTTTATTTTTATTTTCCAAATGCCAAACATTAGCTAATAAGTCATTAGTTCACAGGTTCTCCATAACTTTTTAGATCATGTCCCCATACCGAGAAAGTGCGTTACATTTAAAAAATAAAACATATTAATTTATAAATATAGTGTGCAGTATTGGCACCCCGATTGTAAGTTGGTGGTTGATTTAAATTCTGAGACACAGGTTGGAGAACTCACAGATTTATTTACACACACACACAAACATCACACACATACAATTAGAGACATACAATATTTAACACGTTTAAAGACAGATCATTGTAGATTCGTGGAAGGATTCCACTTCTAAGCCGAAAACACGATATTCAGCTACGTGCGGGATGAGCGAAATATACTTCCTATCCCGGTGAGAGTCTGTAAGCCAACTGATCATTTCTCCTGAACGCTACAGGAGACGCTGTTGCCAGTGAGTAGGAGGAAGGATGGTTACATATATATTTTTTTCAATTTTTTTTTATATCATGTTAAGACAGAAAATTTAATATTAATGGAAAACCATTTGCCGGTTTTCAAGATCAGGAATATCTAATCCTTACCAAATTTCTTGATCATGAGTTTTTATAATGATGGTAAAGACATAAATGCTAATTTGTGAACAGTACTTAAATACTTTTCCAATTTGTTCTGTTATTTAAAATATTAATATGGTTTAATAAACTAAAAAAATAATATTTCACTTTCTATCCATATAAATTTTTAGTTATATCTCTAACTTTTAAAAAATTACAAAATGTATTTCATTTTCCTGCAAGTTCTAACTTACCATATTTCAAATCAGACTTGCCCATATTTATTTTGCGCTCCACTTATTTTTCTTTTTCAAAAACAAATATTTGGTTTTACAAGCAAAATTCGATATTACTTAACTATGCATATTTACAAAAATTCAAACTCTTTCCATTTATCGACCATAAATAATTAAAACCGTGGGCAAACTCACGCAACCCACTCAATTCCCTTTTTGTCCTTCTATAAATGCTTTTTTTTTTTTTTTTCTTCTTATATGATATGAAAATCTATATGTCACATAAAATTATCTTCATACATTGCATGAAAAACATTTTGAATATTGAAGGATTAAAAATAATAACTAATACGTAAAACTAATAATATATTTTAAAAATTATGAAAAACTAAATGTTTTTAATCAAACTTACAACTAATTGTTATCCTAACTTTTGTTTTAAGAATAAAGTGAATTTTCAATCCAAAATGAAAGTCAAAAATTTGTAAGAAAAAAAATCGAATTTCATAGTAATTGTTAAAATGTATAAAACAAGTACTACATTTTATTTTACCAATTATTGAATTATATAACTCTAACTATGCTAATGATACCTTCATATTTCATCTATTTAAATAATAATTATTTTTAAAAATATCTAGCATTATAAGTGTAAAATCAGGTCTTTTTTAAATTTCAATTTTATCTTTGAAATATTTCTGTTTTTTCTATTAGATAATTATGATCAGTCTTTTTTTTTAAATAAATTATTTATTCATTTGTAATTTATATTTACTTTCATTTCAAAACACTATCAAGTGTTTCATAAGCACGGACAAAAATATCTGCCAGAATTTCAATATTTTTTAAGATTTGACAAATTATTTTAGATAAATTATCAATTATTATTTCATTTTTAAAACTATACGAAGTGCATATTTTTCATACTGAATAATATATATAAAGAGTATGAAAAGAAAAATTTGCCCGATATTCACTTATATCGTAATTTGTATTAATGAAATTGTCAATTTATATGTATATATATATATATAGCACAGCACATATATATAATAAATATATATATATATTTATATATATATTGCACAGTTTGTACTAATGACGTTAAAATTATTTTGAATAAATAGATCTTTTATTTATTTATTTTTTTTACATTGTTAATATAAAAGAAATTATTAATACCTAAATAAATAAATTTAAAAAATGTATTCTCTTAGAAATCGTTATATTTTCTTAATTTAAAAAAGCACAAACCATCAGAGCTTCCTCAGTTACAGTCAGAGGAGACCGGGACCTACGGCTAAAGTGGGATTCCGAACCACTACAAACATCCATGGCACCGTCGGGATTCGTAAACCCTCGAAACCTGTGGGCACCGAGCGCCAGAGTTGCCAGACATCGGTCATTCAGGTCCCAATATGCGTGAATGCCATCGTGGCACGCGGCGGTGCTTCCAGCTGGTCACCCAAACGGGCGCGCTGCTGACCGCGCCCAATGATGCTTGACCCTCATGGATCAACTGAAAAACTGGTATTCAGTATGGTATGCGCCGCTGGCCCATATATAAGAAATAAATAAACATATACTTTAATCTGAGTTTCAAGAATTGGAAATAAAAAGCAATAATAAAAATAATGTAATATCCTTTATTCGGCAATCATGCAAATATGCTTTCAAACATTTAAGCTTCATAGAGTAAACAAGTGAAGTCTACAAAAAATCTTTAAATGCAGCTTCTATAAAAGAAATTAAGTCAAAATGACAAAGATGTTTTTGTTCCTAAAAATTCATATTCTTCTGCATTCAAAAACTATTTACTGCAGTATTTTTCAATCATGATAGTTACTATGTAAGGTATAAATAAACATATACTTTTTAAACAATTGTGTTTTCGTAAGAGATTAAAAAGGAAAAATAATAAGGAAAAGTTATTGTTTAATTTATCTTAATTTAAAAAAGCACAAAAACCATATTTTAAATAGATTTTTACACATGTTATGTCTTAAAATAGCATCTTGGAAAGAAGTACGTGTATTGTAGACTACGAAGATTGAATAAATTCGATATTTGTAATATTTATAATATATTCCTCTCAATTTCGAGATCATTCACGCTACTTTTTCAAGGTACAAAATGAAATATTTCATTGAATACATGAATGAAATGAAGATTTAACACAAAAAGAAATAATGCAAATCTTCCGATTTCTGTTTAAAATCGTCGCGATCAAATATGATTTTAAATCTGAACACTACGCCGAAATAAAAATACTACAGAAAGGAAAAAAAAGAAACGAAGACGTTTCGTCCGAATAATTTAATTTTCTTCTCCTTTATGTACATTTTACAACCACCACCACCGACAGTTATCCTTATATTAAAGGATTAGTATACATTTTCTGGCTTTTCATTTTGCAAATAGAAACTGGAATAAAAGTAGTAAGCACATAGATGGTCGGCACAGTATATGTGTCTTCAAATATTTTCTTTTTGCATTTATATTCATACAGGAGTATAAAGTAGGAGAGGAGTGTTGATGAGAGAGAGGTTTTCAAAAGAATTTCCAGGGGGTCAGGGGTTCTTTTTCACCCCGAGTTCCGTTTTTCTTTCTATTGGTAGATCATTCTCACTTCTAAAGATAAAGTGCTCTAACCTTAAATCTTACTCGGGGACTTGCAATATCTAGAGTTGGTCGAATAGAAGAGTTTCATTTTCTTAAATTTCCTTTTATCAAAGTGAATTCTTTTCTAAAAATGTGTCTTAAAATATATATGAAATTGAATTGAAAAAAAAAAAAAAAAGTCAAACTTAACTATATTCTTTAAAATCGAAAATTACTATACCTTTTTTAAATTGTTACGTATAATGAAAAATTCTGGTGCATAATATTTTTTTTATGATTAAGCTATTCAATAAGAAGGTGTATGAATTAAATTTTTAGTAAAATATAATAAAATATTCAAATATATCAAATATATATATTAAAAATATATAAATATATCAAGATCATTATTTATGTAAATATAATAAGATTTAAATTTGAAAATTTATTAACAACAACTTCAATATAAAACATTTCTCCTCATAAAACATAATATATTTTTTTGGGTTTTTTTTCTATAACTTTTTAGAAATACATTTAATTCAAAGCCATTTACTGACATTACAGAAAAATTTTTAAAAATATTATATAAATTTCTTTTCATTTCATTATGGATCCATGTTTATAAATCTTTTAGTTTGAAAGTATTTTCACAAATATTTCACCATTTTAAATGAATTTTTTTATATTTTACATTAATATTTTTCTGAGTTTTGTTTACAGAAATATAATTTAGCTACAATTTGTATACCGTATTGGTGGTTCACTTCCAGCCTTATTTGTGTATTAAAAACAGGTTTTCATTATCTTAATTTTAAAAAGCAATAACAAAATATTTTATAACATTTTTAAATATTATTTAGCTGTGATTTTTTTTTTTTTTTTTCTTATTAAGAATATTCATTACCAAGAATATTTTATTAAAAAACAAACAATCCATAATTATAAAAATTATAAATCATAATGAAATTTCAAAATGCTCGGTTTTTTTTTTCAATATACTCAAAGTGGAAAGCAATTCTTAAAGTTCTTTTTATGAGATTATTTTTTATAGAACTCACCAATGAAATTCATACATTTTATTTCCTTTTTCTGTTTTAAATCCTCAGTTTTTTTTTTGGGCGATCTACAATACACACTTGTTTACATTTTACTAAATTCAAAAATAATTAAATCCACTTTTTTATTTCATATAGTTAGCTGGAAAAATTTAATGTGCAATTAGAGTTCAACTATATTTCAATAAGTTTCCAGAAAAGTATTGCTATTTGTCAGAGTTCAAAGTGTGATACATAACCTTGATGCTGTTATCATTTTCAGAGGCAGGGATAGGTACTATTATAAACTTCAATGCTATTATCCCTCTACAATTGCAGGGATATTTACTGTTATATACCTTATTTGATGCCATTATCATTTTCAGATGCGAGGATAGATACTGTTACATACCTTTAATGCTATTATCCTGTACAATTGCAGGGATGCTTAATGCTGTTATCCTTTTCAAAATGTAGCGATGGATAGGTACAGTTGTATACCTTAATGCTATTATCATTTTCAGAGGCAAGGATGGGTATTACATAACTTTAATGTTATTATCATTTTCAGATGTAGGGACAGGTACTGCTATATACCAATACTATTATCATTTTCATATGCAGGGATGGATATTGTTATATACGCTGGTAACCATTGTAACTGTGCCACACTTTAGTGGGATCGCCATAGTAATAGTAATATTCGATAAGAAATAATTTCCAGATTTTTAGAAAATAAACGTATTTGTATCAATACGATTCTTCTAATCCTTTCAGAATTTTAGGAAAAATACTTTTACCAAATTTTTGAATTTGCAAGAGTTTTTTCCTAGCAATCTCATAGAGCAACGAGAATTTTATTAAGGTTTAACTTGGTTTCGATCTTAATTTGGAAATTTCTCGCCATTAATACGATCTACATTTCAGCACTATAATGTTTCTATAATTTCTGATAAACATCTGAATTAATAAAGAAATGCAGCATTACTATGTAAAAATAAATGTGCAAGTGCTATCTAAATGAACTTTTTTAAACAAAGCCGAGGTTGGAAAATTCAACTGAGGAACAAAATTACAAAGGAAAATCACAAAGCATTTAAAGAATAATTTCCCATATTTTCATGAAGCTCTAAGGACTTCTTGAACTCTAATTACCCTTAGATTTGAGTATACTTTCTTAGTATTATTCCCTTGAACTCCTACCCTCTGTGTGCAAGTTTGTGATAGTATTGTTCTTGTGTAGCTCCTTTAATGTAGATTTCAGTTGCTGTAATGAGAAAAGTTCACTTTTCGAAAACAGCCCTTTTCCCTCTCTTGCTAATTAGTTTTCAAAAAGTTTTGAAGCACTTCTATCACCTTTTCTTAAAAATACGAAGCTGTTGTTTAAACATTACGTGTTCTCATTAATGTTGTGTAGTCTTGACTCAAAGATTAAAAGTTTTAATTGATTCTGGTGGTAAGCAAAGTTTTCAGATGCCTGCATGTACAAATTCAGGATAAATTGGATTGTTGCCTGTTTTAGGATAAATTAGAAGAAAACTAATATTGATTTATCAAATCTAGTAGATTGAATAACTTATTATGTGACATTCCTTTCAAAGTGATTTTAATAACATAATTGCGCAAATTTTAATTTTTTTTAGTTAAACCATTTAATATTCCATTTGCTAATCATCGTAATATTTTTTAGTTTATATTTTATTCCAAGCACATTTGACTTGAGGACATTTGACGCCGATATAGCAATTTTTGTAGTATTACACTGTTGCCTACTATACGCGTCCAAAAAGGGGATGAAAATAAAAATTAAAAGTTAAGAACATTTGCTTCAAGAGCATTCGTATTGCAGAAACTAAAAACTCCAACTAATCAATATAATAGTCGAAGCGAGACCAACTGTCAAAAAGTTGTTTGGTGGATTCATTTTCGTTCTTTGCATTCAATTAAATATTTAGCAGAAAATATTATTTTGCCCGGCCCTTGTCCTCTGATTACATCTGTTGATCCTTGGCCTCTGAAAAATTATACAGAAAGGTTTGGTTCAAATCATCTGTTTGCATTGGTTGATTTCAAAAACGAGATAGAAATGGCTAGATGACGCTTGTTTAATGTGTAGAAAATACCTCACATCGACCTTAGATTACCCGGTGGGAGACATTCAGGCTTCCTTTCATGTGAGATGCAAATGTGTTTGTTACCCATAAAAATTCATTGAGAACGCCATTATCACCTATCAATCGGCTGTTCGTGATACATGTTAAACATCAAACACACCGATGTTCAATAAAAAGAAATTATTCATATGAAAAAAAAAAAAATGAATCGGCTAAACCATGTTAAGATTTCTATTATTCCAAGAATAATACTAGCTTGATTTCTATTAATATTTTCCCCCTTTTTTAATTCAAAAAAGAATATTTCAAAAAATCAGGAAAATAAAGAATTCTTCTTATATTCATAATGTATTCTATTCTATATTTTTTTATAAACTCAACACATGTTCACAAATTCTCTTCCTCCGCACACTAACATTAGTATAAAACAAAAACGATGACCTGGATTTCTTGCTTGAAAATTATCTTTAGCACAGTGTCATGGAGGATATGCGTCATAAAAATATAAATAAAGGTGATGATCTCATTAGTAATCAAAATGAAGATTTATGGCCCATTAGACCCAAAATGACCCACTATAGTCTCAACGAGATATTCTGGTGCCTCCTGCAGTTAACTATTTTTACATGCGTGTTTCTTTATGACTTGCATTAAAACATCCAAAGACATTTCAAAATAGATTATTTCTCTACGGAACAAAATCTCTTTTTAATTACTTGAGACTTTATATTATCTACTAAAAGCAGAGGAATACTAATATATCGAATGGCAAAATAGTTTTTTTTTTTTGATGTTGTTGCTGTTTTTCAATAACAACTATAAAACACTATTGTAAAAGAGATTTCCTTTTCTTAATAATAGGAGTATATAATAATGAATTGTTTAAAATAATTTTGTTGAAAGGTTTTTTAATATAAGAAATGTTTGTTAAGTAAATTATATATATAATTCAATATTCAAATTTTTCGAAAATCAAATTTAATCACATATTTTGAAAGTAATTTTTAAAAGTAAAACAGTATTTCTAAGATACATTTTTGAAGATATTGTTCTTTTAATTAAGTTAATTGATCAACAAATACATGTTTTATCAAAAGCTTAAAAATAATAATTTTCTATTATTAATTGCTAAAGAAGAAATTTTCTATTTTTAACTATTGAATTCATATTCTTCTGCATTCAAAAACTATTTAGAGCACTTTTTTTTAATCATGATAGTTATTATTTAAGAAATAAATAAACATACATTAATCGTGTTTCACAGAAAATTGTAAATAAAAATCAATAATAAAAATAATGTAATATCCTTGTCTGTCAACATCTAAACTTCATAGAGTAAACAAGTAAGTCTACAAAATCTTTAAATTAGCTTTATAAAAAAAGAAATTAAGTCAAAATGACAAGATGTTTTTGTTCCTATAAAATCCATATTCTTCTTCATTCAAAAACTATTTACTGCAGTATTTTTCAATCGTGATAGTTACTATATAAGGTATAAAATAAACATATACTTTCTTAAACAATTGTGTGTTCGTAAGAGATTGAAAAAAGGAAAAATAATAAGGAAAAGTTATTGTTTAATTTATCTTATATTTAAGGAATTAATTGTAATTTTTTTTTAAAATTATTATTGCAACTTTTACATATAAAATGTGCTAGTTTTTGAACGAATGAATGATTCAGTAAAAATTGGTTTTTTGGCAAACTCAAACTATCAAATAGATAATCATATTTTAGGCATAGTGGTAGGACGCACAAATTAACATGATAAAAAGAATTATTGTGTTCAAGCTAATAGGCTAAAAAAAACTAGATGTCAAAAGCTAGTAGACTCAATGATTAATCTCATATTGGTAGCAAGACTGCCTGATCTTAATTTTCTAATACGGAACTTAAATTCTAAACAGATAATTCTGAATATCTTCTCAAAATATTTTAATTATATTTTTAATTTAATATTTTATTAAATATTATCCTATATAACTATGGTTATCAGGTGTCCCTCAGCAACGTGTTGAATATACAAAATAGGATTAAATCAATGGTGAATGTTCTCGACATTGGTGAAAAGTGTAGTAATAAATAAAGATGATAAAAACATTTCATTAATTTATTTTTTTTTTATTTTATTACAGGAAGTAATCGGACTGGATAATGATTATTGTTATTTAGGTAAAAAGAATTCTATAAACAAATAAATAACTTACTCTATTATGAGGAGATAATTATGTTTTATTTATTGTATAAACACACTTTTTAAAAATAAAAAAATAAACAAAAGTAAGCAATTCATGGATTCTCAAATTTTAATTTTTTCCATGGCTAGATAGTATAAATAAATTAGTGGCACTAATTGAACGGTATTTGTAAAATTAATTCCTTGTCATGTAAAAGAACAAATGATGAGATTTTAGGACGTTTGTTATTGTAAAGAAAGACACGAACATCTTTTTGATGGATAAAATGATCGTATTTTATTTTTTTTTAAAAATCAAACATGAGTGTTTTGTGTCACAATAATATCCTAGGGATTAAGACAGTCAACGTGTAAAAAACATACATGTTTTTAAACCCTAAGATTTAAAAATGAAAGACATAAAAAAAAAGTTCTGATTTTTTTTGTTAAAAGATATGTTCTATAAAGATTTCTATAAGATTTTTTAATTTTTTTTCCCACTAAAATCAAAATTCAAAAATGTTTTGTTTAAAAATTTAACAAAAGTTATGCATTTGAAAAATAAACTAAAAAAGTAAAGCGATTTATATTAAAAATATACTAAAAAAAGTTTCGATATCTTTAATATTTTCATTTATATGACTATATTTCATTATTGTCACTTGAATTTTTATTTATTATAGTATTACATATAACTGCTTTTTAATAATATTTCAGTGCTGTATAATATTTAATTAATGATTTCATAAACTAAATTTTATTTAATTAGTTAGCTAACTGCATAATTAATCTAAAGTTTTGATATATATTTAAATATATTAAAATTTTTAGTGCGTTCAGAAAATCCTACTTAGCCTTTTAAAAAAATAGCATGGAATTAAAAGGAGAAAAATTAATTAACTTTTTTGAAACATTTATTATATTTAAAGTATCACTTTTAATACTTCAGTTAATATAATGAAACTAGATGACTTTAATCGTATTTTAAGTCTTATAATAGGCTCTTAATATTTAAATTACACAAGATAATATATTACTTATATTTTCCATTAAAGTCTAGTGCTGTTTGAAAAATACTTAAAATATTGGAAAGTTGATTTTTAAAAAATTTGAAGTTAACATTTTGACTAAAATTAAACAACGCATTATTAATAACGTTCTAATTTATTGATAGAGTCATTCTGTTTAGAAATATCAAGTAATAGTTTGCATGGTTAATTATTAAGTTAATATTTAAAATTATTTAATATTGTAACTTAATATTTAAAAGTTATGGTAAATAATTAAATATTATTAAAATGTAAATAAATATAATAAAGCTACTTAAAAAAAATTTTTAATCACATATAAATTGTACTTGATTATAAAAACATATATAATTTAATGTAACTTTAAAAATGTATTAATGTAAATTTTAAAATATATATATTTTCCATGTAATTATATCTATACACACCTACATTCCGCATATACGTATAAGTAGTTGTTTGCTAGACTAGGTCCTATTAAACTTCTTCATTGATGCAACAGATCCCATGATGGGACAAGGCATATACATATATATATATATATATATGTGTGTGTGTGGGTGGTGTGTGGGTAGGTGGGGGGTGTATTGATATTAATAGAAATTAATGGAAGTTTAAAAATATATATAATTTTATCGAATTATATTTAATTATACACCTTTATTATATATATATATATATATAGAGAGAGAGAGAGAGAGGAGGGAGAGAGAATACCGAAAATTTAGCTTTATGAAAGGTTGTATATTCTCCAAGCTATCAAATATGTAAACTGTGGGCTATTCTATATTTCTAGGTTATCAAAAGTATTATGATATTTCTATGAATTTTAATTATATTAAATTTAATTTTAATTTATTTAATTATAATTATGTTTAATTATATTCTCTTTATTAAAAATTCACTATTCTCTGGTCTTGAAAAGCAAATTTAAAATTTAAATTAGAATTTGTTGCTAGAGATTGACGAAATATAAAAAAAATCGTGACAATCTATATTAAGCATAAATATATAGTATATGTAAAAATTTCCATCATTATGCTGATTTCTCTTCTCATTTTAAATTCAGAATGTTATTAAAATTATATAAAAATAATAATAGGATCACATAAACTGCAGTTTTAAATGCAATTTTTTTTAATGACTTCCAAGAAACTCTTACACTAACAAAACTACAAGTCAAAAAATCAGAAACACATGAATCGATCAAGGTAAAGGAAAATGAAAACAAAAAGGGATATCCTAAAAGCAAACTGATATCAAGTTATTTTTTTTTTTTTTTTTTTTTCTTCCTTTTAAAGAAAATGACTTGTGATGGAAGGCTCATCATCTTCTGATAGCGGCACGAAAGGCCCAGGATTTTGGAGCAGGTGTTTATGATAAGATCCCTGGGGTAAAAGATATTGAATTTTCATCCGCAAGGCAGCACTTATCAAACTTTCTCAATAGATCATCAGTTTTTTTTGAAGGCAATTACTAATGAAATGAATTCGCACTATCAGTTAAGTGAAAGTAGGATGTATCACTACTAATCTCTAAACAGGAAAATATTGTAGTAATATGTAATATGCAAATATAAAATTAATAATTATAAACATATTGGTGGATGAAGAGTTCTGTAATTGATACTATTTTCGTTCAGACTTATATCATTGAGATTCTGTTAAATATTGTTCATACGAATCCGGTAAATATAGATCATTGTACATAGATCACTTTAAGGAAAAATATTTTTATTGCTGGTATCATTTGATAATCTTGATGGTATTATTTGAAGAATAATGTATGTATATGTGCATGGCACATTTTGTTGGGATTTATAGAATAAGTCATTACATCATGTTAAATATATTGATGTAATAAAATTTAGTACTACTTATAATCAGTTTCTAAATGACGACAGTTTGTATAGCATCATATAAATCATAATATATACTTATTTTAAATTAAATAATTCATATATTCACCTAAAATGTTTAAAGAGCGTAATTTTATAGTACTTTGCAATCATCGAGTATAATATGTATGCATATACAGATAAGACAAATATATATACATGAAAAAATATGCACTACTTAACACACTATAATAGTACACCAAATAAATAATTTTATTGTAAAAATTTTAAAAGAGATTAATTGTTAACTTATAAAATATAAATTATCAACTATTAGTGATATAATTCTGTAATAATAAGTTATAATAAGTATTATTTATAACTTATTATTAGAAAATTATAGCACCCAACCTTCTCGGTTAGCTCGAATTACTTTTGATTTTTCGTGAGAAGATTACAGATTCTCCATTTTTTCAACATGAATGCTGAATACATGATGATGAATGAATGCATGATGACGATGTTATTGTAAGAAGAATATTGAAGTACAATTGACTAATCTTACTTACATAATAATTTTTAGGACGATTACAAGGACACAGCACGCAATTCTAGTATAATTTACAGCTATTAACAACTTTCCGCGATTTACTTTTGGTCAAAAACCGGTACGTTTCAGTAACTAAACGACAATACCTGCAGGAAGCCAAAGTTCAGGCAGATACTAAAACTATTCTCATGGGATGAAGAAATCATGTGAGCTATTGTGTAGATTATGACGTTTCACTGATTTGCGGCAAAAAACAGAAATATAGGATGATTTGAATCAGTGATTCTTCTGCGTGTTACAGAATCATTTTAAAAAACATCACTGTTTTTATCATTATAAGAATCAATAAACAAACAAAAAGAATCATTTTTATTTATAAAATAATTATTTTGTGCTATAATATAATTTTAGACGCTTACTATTTTATTTATATATATTATTATTTTATATAATTTTACTATTTTTTTGTATAATTTTATTTATTATATTTTTGATTTATGATTAATTATTTTATTTAATGAAATAAAATTAAACTTTCTGCAGAAAATTTTGTTTTTAATATTATTTTATATATCAAACAAAACTGAAATACATTTTACATTGATAATATTGCTTTTATATAATTTTCAACGCTTATTCAAGATAATATTTTCATAAATTAAAGAAAAAAGTATTATGATTTATATTAATCAAATTTATATTAAGAAAGTATTTTACTTCTCTATGAAACAGAATATTGATTACTTCGCACTTTTATTCCCTTTAAAAAATGCAACATTGGGAAACTTCATTTTTACTTAAACACTCACCTGAAAAAAATATAAAAATTAGCTCGATCAAAATCCATTACAGTGTAAAAATAGTTCACGGGGGAAATCATAATATGTTGGTTACCGCTTAATTATCGTGAACGTATTAATTTTAACTTAAGGAAATTTTGTTACGAGGTAAAAATAGCAGAGGAATGTGTTGTTTACTCTGAAATAAAAATATAATGGTCATTGTTAACGAGAAATAGCTTTTAAAAAGTACATTAGTAACATAGTTTGAAGCTCGGAGCTATTCAGCTGCGATGTTTTCCGTTATCTCTTTTCCATAAAATACGCTAAATATTTGTTTTTAACATTAACAGGGAATTTAGAAATCGCTTCATTACATTACCTTTAATTAATAAAAATTCATAGTTCAGTTAATGGGAAAATTCATGGGAAATTCATATTCATTCGGCAGAAAATCAACGAGTAATTACTATTTCTCGTCATGCCTGATTTCTCTCAGATAGATAATTTATTCGTACATTAATTCCTTTTTGCAAATGTTTACTCTTTGAAAGGTTTTTAGTATGTTTTTATGGAAAAAATTATCTTTTTTTTAATTAATTTTTACCCTTAATTGATTATATGGTTTTTAGCTAGATGCTTATCTATCATCATTATGAACTTTGTATTAATAATGATAAGTATTTAATAATATTTCAGAGCTTTATATTATTTAATTAATGATTTAATAAACTAAATTATAGTTAATTAGTTAGGTAACTGCATAACTAATCTAAAGATTCGGTATAAATTTATATATATTAGTTTTCAGAATACCCCACCTACCCTAGAAGAAAATTTCATGGAATTAAAAAAGGAACTAGAATTAACTGGATTATATGACGCTTTTTTAATATTTAAAGTATTACTTCAGTTAATATAAGGAGACCATATGATTTTAATCGTACTTTGCAAATTAACTATTATAATAGCTGTAGTTACAATTATAATAAGTATGTACTATTATAATATGTTTGTACTATTATAAAAGCCTCTTAATATAATATATAATAGCCTCTTAATATATATGTACTTATTATAATAGCATCTTAATATTTAAATTATACAAAATAATAGAATTACTTATAATTTCCATTGAAGTCTAGTACTACTTGAAAGATATTTAAAATAAGACAGAATTGATTTTTTTTATGTGAACTTAATATTTTGACTATAATTAAGCGATGGCAGTATCAATAATGTTCCAATTTATTAACAGAGTCTTTCTGTTTAGCAACATCAAATAATATAATTGCACAATTAAATATTAAGATATATATTATAGTTAATATTTAAATTATTTTATATTTAAACTTAATATTCTAAGTGGTAAATAATATAATATTATTAAAAACCCTAAATAAATGCAATAATAAATTTAAATTTTGATTAAAATTTTTTAATCAAATTTAAAATGTACTTGATTCTAAAAATATCCATAATTTGATGTAAATTTAAAAAATAAATTTTCTATGTTTTCAATTTTATTATTGTTTTATTCAAACAAATTTTAAATACATATTTACATAAATAATATTGCTATTATATAATTTCCATTGATTAATCAAGATAAAAATAAATTTTCATAAACATTAGAGGCAAAAGTATTTTAATTTATATTAAGAAAGTATTTTTACTTCTCTATGAAGCAGAATATTTATTCTTCAAACTTTTATTTCCATAAAAAAACGAAACATTGGGAAACTTCATTGTTTTGAAACACTCACCTGAAAAAAATATAAAAATTAGCTCGATCAAAAATCCATTACAGTGTAAAAAAATAATTCACGGGGGAAAATCATAATATGTTGGTTACCTCTTAATTATCGTGAACGTATTAATTTTAACTTAAGGAAATTTTTGTTACGAGGTAAAAATAGCAAAGGGAATATGTTGTTTACTCTGAAATAAAAATATAATGGTCATTAACGAGAAATAGCTTTTAAAAGTACATTAGTAACATAGTTTGGAGCTCTGAGCTATTCAGCTGCGATGTTTTCCGTTATCTCTTTTCCATAAAATACGCTAAATATTTGTTTTTAACATTAACAGGGAATTTAGAAATCGCTTCATTACATTACCTTTAATTAATAAAAATTCATAGTTCGGTTAATGGGAAAATTCATGGGAAAATCATGTTCAATCGGCAGAAAAATCGACGAGTAATTACTATTTCTCGTCATGCGTGATTTCTCTCAGATAGATAATTTATTCGTATATTAATGCCTTTGCAAATTTTTACTGTTTGAAAAGATTTTTAATACTTTTTTATGGAAAAACTCTATCTTTTTTTTTTAAATTATTTTTATCCTTAACTGATTACAGAGTTTTTATCTAGATGCTTATACATATCATCCTTATGAACTTTGTATTTGTTGCATACAAATAAAACATTAAAGAGTATTATGAAAAGAATTGCTTTTAATTTCTTCTTAGATTTCTAATATTAATGAAAAAAAAATTAATATTTTTTATCATTTATAAAAAGCAATTGTTATCTTTTGTTATCGTATTTCAACTATGATAAAGTGAAAAATTATCATTTTTTATTATTTATTTTTATCCTTAATTGGTTATATGGTTTTTAACTAGATTTATTTTTATTGTTGCATACAAATATAAAAATTAAAGAGCATTATAAAATATTACTGTTAATTTCTGTTTATTCCTAATGTAAGCAGAGAAATAAATTTAAATATTTTCTTATTATAGAAATATTTTTTCTCTTTGTTATCGTGTTTTTAACAAATGGAAAAACATTATCTTTTTTCCTCTTAATTGATTACAGTGTTTTAACTAGATGCTTATACATATCATCATTATGAACTTTGTATTTATTGCATACAAATAAAACATTAAAGAGTATTATGAAAAGAATTGCTTTTAATTTCTGTTTAGATTTCTAATATTAATGTAAAAAATTTAATATTTCTTATCATTTATAGAAAAGCAATTGTTATTTTTTGTTATCATATTTCAATTATGGTAAAGTGAAAAAATTATCTTTTTTTTTATTATTTATTTTTATCCTTAAGATGGTTTTTTATATGGTTTTTAGATTCCAGCAGAGAAATAATATTTAATATTTTTATCATTTATAGAAAAGTTATTGTTATCTCTTTGTGATCGTATTTCAACAAACAAATGGAAAAATTATCATTTTTTTAATTTTTATCCTTAATTGATTAATAATTTTTAAAAATACATATCATCATTAAAATAATTAAATAATAATATTAAAGAGTACCATGAAATAATTGCTTTTAAATTATATTTAGATATTTAGATTCCCAGTATTAATGTAGGTAGAGAAACAATAAATATTTTTTATCATTTATAGAAACACAGTTGTTATCTTTCTTATTAATAATGCAAATAATTTATTTTGTAGAAAACCATTATAATTAATGATTTTATTAAATAATATTTCACATTTGATATGTATACATGTAAGAATGTGTGAACCTGATACTTAGATATATTTTATTAAAATGCTACAACTTCAAAAAATGATTATAAAATGAGCATAAAAATAATTTAAATTAACAATGCATTTTGCAATGTATAATTACATCTAAGTAACTTAGAAATTTGTATATTTTTGAAAATTTAAATTTAAATTTATAGATTTTTATATGTCTTGAGGTTAATGATATGAAATTTATATATTTATAAAAAAAATAACAGTCTTAATTATTTAATTTTTATTAATTTTCTACAGAAGAGAAATATGTAAAAGTAGTAAAATTAATATAAGAAATTTTGAAATTACATACATATGTATATTTCATTGTGAATAACAATTAATTACAATTATATCGAGTTATATAAAAAATGTAAAATCTTTAATTGTATGCTGTTGGTCTTGTTTAATAATTTAAATACGTAAATTTAGTTCATTATTGATATTTTTAGAGCTTGTTTTATTATTTATATAGCACATGCAACAAAATTATTTTCTTATTCTTTTAATAGATGCTTTAACCCAATTTTAAATGCACTATTAAAGCGCAATTTTATTTTTTTTTTCATGAAAATGCTTGAGATTTAAAGTAACCATGCATAAAATAAATAGCATAGTCATGCATAAATGATATTTACATAGCCAACTATTTATAGTAATATATACAGAATCCCTTAAACTGATAACACTAATAATATACATTAAGTATATACTGCATAATTAAATTAATTTATATTAAAATAAGTAACATCTTGAAAGTATTAGCGCTTAGAGACTTATTAAGAGGTTTAAATCTAGATATGGTATAAGGAGTATAATTCTAATGTGAAGGTAAGGCTCAAGTAATAATTAAGGCTATAATAAGGTAATTATGATTAAGGCTATATTAAGGTTATAATAATGATTAATGCTATATTAAGATTTCTACATTGCATGAATAAACCTTTATGCCATATTAGCCAAGTTATTCTTATAATTATAATTTCGTTTTAATTTACTTTTAAATAGTCATTTACAGTGTAAAAACTATTTAATATTAATTTCACTTCCTTTCCTTCATTTATCATGCTCACTTGCTATCATTACTAAAATGTATAGATTTATATAGATTTTCAGATCATTCGGATAAGTATACTTTTTTGTGCTCGGCTTGGTTTCCCTTTTTTCTTCCCCTCTGACATTTCTTATTTAAATATCTTCTTAATCAATCATGGAAACCGTAATCTTTCATCGTTCAGATTTTTCTACCATTAAACTAATACATTTACCGAGTACTATAAGGTCAGGTCCTTTGGTACCTCTGCTTAATGACAGGCACTTGAAATTCTCACCGAGACTAAATGTTGTAAATGTCACGCAACGTTTTATCTAAAAAGGAAATGTCATTAAGAGCAAGTGCTAAGCACAGCCATCCGTTTACATTTGTCCGAATGCCAGGAAAATTCTCGAGAAGAAATAAAATTGATTCAGATATTCTCTATATGAAATAAAATATATTTTTATCAACGCTAAACGCCCTACGCAGTATCCCGTATTAATATGTGCATTAACTCATTTTAATCTGTACACTTATGGCAAGTTGTAGATTGCGCAGTTCAAAGCTTGGATCCACTAGTACCGTCCATTGCAGTCACTACTCCTAGAAACGAAGATACTAGGTGGCAATTGTGGCTGATTATACGTAAAGTGTCTCTCGTTGTTAGTGAGATTAGCTGGTGCGAATTACCTGCTTTTCCACCAAACTACACGTAAATGCGGGAAGGTACAATTTAATATACAGTTGAAAGGCACTGACTTAAATTTATCACCCCTTCGTTGGGCTGTTCATGGGTTACATACAAGTGGTTATCAAAGTAATTGAAACACCCTAGAGTTATATGGAATACTTTACCAATATGGCGTAGGAACGCCTTTGGCAAGTCATACAGATTGGATTCGCCTGGGAATCGAATTATACAAATGCTGAATAGTGTTTAGAGGAATATTGAAACGTTCTTCATGGAAATATTGGGAAAGCTCTGCGAGAGATGCCGGCGGATGAAATCGATTCCTGATGTATTGCTGTAAAATAGAATATAACTGTTCGATGATATAGAGGTTGGGGATTGTGCGGGCCAAGGTAAATATTTAATTCATCCTCGTGTTCATCAAACCATGATTGATCAGGTACAGCTGCATGAATAGGAGCATTATCATCCTGTAAAATTCCATCTCCTACAGGAAACAAAGTGTGCATCATAGGATGGACCTGGTCAGCTAAGATGTCTCTATACCTTCTCTCCAGTGATCCTTCTTTTCAGGGTTAGAATTGGATCAGCAAAAAACCACGACATGGCTGGCCATACTATGGCAGATCCATCTCCATGCTTGGAAGGAAACAGTCACGAACATACGCTTATGCAGGTGTCCTCCAATCGTGCACCTTCCTGTTGTGGGTAAAAGTGTAAAAGATTATTCTTTTGCCGAATAATCTTTCACTTATACATCAACCAAGTTTTGGGGTTGTGACACCACTGAAGACAACGTTTGGTATTAACAGATGTGACAAGTAGCTTGAAAATTGTTGCTCTACCGTAAATGTCCTGTTTATGAAGGTGCTTTCTAACTGACACTAGAGAAATCAGATACGGAGCATTCTTAAATGTCACTTTTATTCTCAAGTGTTTCCATTATTTTGATAACCACGTGTAAGTAGATTATGAGACAACAACCGATGTCACACAAAATAATATGTGAGCAGCTAGGATTCGAAATTACTGTGGCATCAGTTGCAAGTCCTACTTTATTAATAGGAGATTCATTAAATGATGGTAACACCCTGTGTAAAAGACACAGGTAAACCGCTGGGTTTTTTCATACGATAAGTGAATTGGGTTAAAGTGGGTGTTTAACTAACTCCCTTTCAGGATTAGTTGTTCTCCGTGAAATTCAAAAGGACAGCAACTTACATTAGTATAATTTGAGTCTACCGATGTTGGAAGAAAATTATATTAAACACTCAAATTAAAATGATTGATTTCTACAAATCTAGGTATAGTGAAGATAATTGAGGATTAATTTCATGGACTGCAAGACATTGTTTAGCAATTTGAAAAATGTGCATTATTTTAACGATGTGCTAAAATGTGCTCAAAAATGCAAAAAATGCAATGTCATAATGCAATTTAGTATATATACAATATACTAAAAATGTTGTTTTAAAAAGTTAAAAATTCTTTGGATTTTCCCAATTATTATATATATTAACGTTTCATAGATAACAACAGAAACACTCAAACATTTATTGCTTTTCTTTCCGATATGGATTAAGCTCTATATTTTATTCAGCCTTTCAGAACATTGAGGTAAAGATCCTTTCTATATATAGTGCTGATATTTTCAGCATTATCGAAGATTATATATATTTTTATGGAAGGATTCTTCGAAATACATTAAAAATGAAAAAGGTCGTACGTACATTCCAGTGCTTCGATAGATTTAGTTTTGCTATTTGGAAGAAACGAAAATGCACAACCTAGAAAGCTTTGCAATATAAGTGTAGAACTGCAAGATCTGCAGTTTTTTTTTTTTTTTTTTTTTTTTTTTTTTTTTTAAAGAAAATAGGAGTTTCACATATGTAGTTTGGGAAAAAGTGCAAGAGCTAGCAAATGAGTACGTTGCTATGTATTTTAGTCTCTACATAAAATATAAGAAAATGCGTGAATAGTTTCTCCCTGTCAGTGTTTCTCTTTTATTTTTTTTATGGACAATAATAGAGAAACTTAAACAATTCATATTAAGACTTTTATAGATTATTTTAATTTTGAACCGTTACTACAAACAGAAATTGGAAAAAAAATTAGAAACATGTAAATTGTCTATATAAATGTTATTGTTTACTTTTCATAAAATGTATTATTTTTTAATATCAAAAACTGCTTAAAACTTCTGAATAAAAAGGGCCAAAATATTTTCTGAAAAATTTTGGTTTAGCTTAGTTTAGTTTGTCACTCTACAGTCATTTTGTGTACACTTTAGGCTAATTAGACCTGGACCTACAGTTTAACGTGGATTCGAACCATTAATAAACATTCCTGCCTCCACTAGTATTCGAACCTGAAGGAAAGATTTTGGAGATAGCCGATTAAAAGTTTAGCTTTATTTAATCCTTGTTTTCTAATTTCCATTTTTTAAAATTAGAATGTATTAATCTATATACTAATATCAAAATACTTATCAATATATATATATATATATATATTATTATTAATTATATTATATTAATATATATATTTATATTTATATTGTATTATTAAATATTTATTAAACTAACATTTCTTTATGTTCTTGACTTGATATCGGTGAAAATGCTTATTTAATTAAAATTTTAGATTTCTAGCATAGAATTTATATCAAGGAGGAATTGTTGAACCTACTAAATATAATGAATTATGAAATATCATTCAAAAATAATTTTGTTTATTTAATCAATCATATCAAAATATACTTGCTTTTTAAAACCAAATTTCAAAACCTTTTGATAGGAGAGTTCCCTATCAAAAATTAAATAAATTAACAAAAATCGGAAACAGAAATAAACAGGTTTACTTCAATGTTTACCATATTTAGCAATGTTTATAATGAACATATTTGAAAATGTAATTTATATTGCAGTAGCGACTAAATATTATTTTTTTAAAAATTCAAGTAAATATTTTTGAAGGAAATGCGATGGTGATACTTTTATTCACTTATAAATGTAAAATGAAACATAACTTTTTAGATATCTCACCAAATTGAATTTCAACATTTCTTGCAATTCATAAACAGAAATTCGATAAAATAAAATTCGATTTACAGAAATAAATTCGATTCCAAAAAAAAAAAAAAAAATAATAATAACAATTTCCATCTTGCTTAGAAGTAATCAAATATCCTTGAGATTTTTTTTTTTAAATAAATGCAATTTATTGATGGAATATTTGAAAATATCGTAGGAAGGAGAATCTTTGCACACCACTGTAAAAATAACATTTAATTCGTAGTGCCATTGATTTTATTTGAGTACCTGTTATAGTAAAATAACAGTTAAAACTAAAAGTAGAAAGAATAAGAAGGGCCCAAAAGAATTATAAATAAATCTTTAACCCTAGTATAATAGAATTTTTCTAAAGCACCATTATACCCTAACACACTATTAAATATAGGATAAACAGCTCTATAAGCCCAACATTATTATAACTAAGAGAAGTGAGAAAACATTAGTAATATGGATATTAAATACCTTGAATTAGTTATTGATTAATACATATGCTTCATTTTTTTTTCCTTTCCTAAAATCTTTTCTGCTTCTGACATGTAAAGAATTATAAATAAATCTTTAACCCTAGTATATGAATTTTCTAAAGCACCATTATACCCTAACACACTATATATAGGATAAACAGCTCTATAAGCCCAACATTATTATAACTAAGAGAAGTGATAGAAAACATTACGTAATATGGATATTAAATACCTTGAATTAGTTATTGTATTAATACATATGCTTTTTTTTTTCCTTTCCTAAAATCTTTTTCTGCTTCTGACATGTAAAACTACAGCACATTAATCAACATGTATTAAAAATTTGAAAAGGTTATATTTAAATTTCATTTGTTTCATAAAAGAAATTTGTAATATATACATTTTGTATATATACATATTTTTGTAATATATACATATTGTAATATATAAATTTCTTCTGGAAATAATCAATACATTGTAATTATAAAACACATAAATACCCGACTCAAGGCTCAGTGGTAACGTGCGTCCCAGGTGAGCATTAGATCTGAGGTTCAATCCTCTGGCGACATTGTTGTAAACACTGTTTCAAAACCGAGGAGCCTCGATGGCATTTGTAATATTCAGCTTCTTACCACTTAAGTCTGACCACACTGCCTAGTGGAAGAATTCTGGGTTTTCTCTCCCTACGATACTCAAATGTGGGGTAGTTCCCCCTAAAACTCTTATCGGAAGGAACTGCCCTTCTTCTTTAGCGACTCGGATCAAGTCCTGCTTCTACTTACGAGTACTCCATCACAACAGAAGCTTCCCCCCTTTCCCTCCATCCATAAGTAGACTACTGATGGGATGTGCGTCCCGCGTAGCCGGACACTGAGGATTAGTCACTCACACAAACACGCACACACACACATATAAATATGCGTGTTTAGTGCGTGTGTGTGTAATTTACAGTATAATATTACAGCAGAAAAACAATTATACAAATTAACTGAGGCCAAATCCAGTCCCTGATTGAAAAAAGAATTGATAACAAATTGTTATTTATTAAGGGGAAAATCTATTTTACTTATAACCTACAAATTTAATTATATAAACGTTATTTACGTTTCGTATGCTTACAAACTGTTTTAGAATGTCAGTGCTTGAAATATCTGCCAAAGTGTGTTGTTTTGCCATCTTGACTCGCTTCCATGCAACTAAGTCTCGCTTAACTTTTGAGTAGCTATGGAGGTTCACATTCAGACTGGTTCTCTGTCTATTTTAGCTCCATTTGAAAACTGGTTCAATAGCGATGTCGCATCTTCTTGATTTCTTATTTCCCATTTTGAATGATTACTTTAGCGTCGCTTAGAATTTGGACCCCAGTATTCGAAGAAAGACACATCAGCCACTCTCTTACGTCTTCCGCAAAACTCCAAAAACATCCATAAATTTTCACTGTTATGTTTTCTTTGACATTTCATCCCTTTCTTTATGTACAGCTTCTGCTTTTCACGATAATTTCTTTCTTTTTCCTTCTTTTTTTCCTATGTACTTCTGTTCCATGTCATTTTTTTCTTTTTTGTACACAGCCTAGGGTTCTTTTCAGCACTTTAAATCAAAATATTTTGCAAAAATTTTGTTTGCAGATTTTTTTTAAATCAAAACGATCCGGCTAATTCGAGTTCTGATGTATATGCATTTAAAAGGGCAATCGCATTTTTTTGTGATAAGTAACACAATAAATTTTGAGTGCCTTACATCAAACCCGCTTATCACAGTTTTCGCGGAAATGAAAAAGCTTGTAATTTTGTTTGTCAACTTTCGGCGGAATAGAATTACTGCTCGGCGTGGTGCTAATTTTTGGTCATGCATGATAATACTTAACGACCTATCGAAAGATGATTAGATGTTCTCTCATATGTGGAGATAATGAGTCTTGTTTTCACGAATTCAAATTCTAGAATATAAAAGATTATTTGATCATATGTTTCAAGGTTGTCTAATATCCAATTAGCTAGAGCTCTGGCTTTTGATACCACAGATATTAAGTTCGAATCCTGGTGGTAGCATAGATGCTTGCTAGTGATTTAGGATCGTCGTTAAACTGTAGGTCCCGGTCTAATTAACCTAAAGGGTGCACAACATGACGGTAAAGCGACAAAGTAAGCCGGATAGTAAAAAGCAGCTTAAAACAGGGCGCGGCTTTATATACAATTATGGAGTGTCAACGAATTTTATAAGTAATTGTTGGTAGAAAAAAATTTCCTTTTATTGCATAAATATTTTTTATTACTATTGACAATACATGCGTATCGCATTTCCATCTATTTTATTCTCACTTAAAGCCATACGTTTTCAGACTATGTTACTAAAGCATTTTAGTTAAATAAGCACTGTATATTTTGCCAATATTTATGTATTTAAATGTTACTAAACTCTCATCTTAAGCATTGCATAGACGGCTAAAGCACACTAGGTATCAATATGTGGCTTATCATTCAGTTCTTGTCAATTAAGAGAATGTCTTCCAGAATTAAAGATACAGTATCTTAAGCACAACTGATTATAAAGAATGATTGTCTCTTGTCCTTTCCACCTTTTATCTTCCAGTAACTAATAAATGACTCGTTGCCCAGATGGTGCTGTGGAAGATTAACTGAGCATTAATCCTTTTGAAAAGTGTCGTGATCAGATATAGCACAAGGAAGGGCTATTTGTCATTTGCGGTTGCCAGAAAGGCAAGGCCACATAATTTGTCACTGCGGCTGCGATTATATTTTTATCCAATTGTAACTAGATTAATTGTTTTTAAACATTCAAGTTTGTGGCATGCCTATATTGTTAATTTATTATTAAATTCTAAGTATTTTGAAAAAGTGTTTTCATAGATTTAGTTTCATTATAATAGTTCATTTAAAGAATGTTATAGTTCAAAGTAGTTGATAATATTTAAATATTTAGATTTCATTCATTTTAAAGTAACAACCTTGTTGGCAGGCAATTTGATGTATATTTGATTCTCGTTTGATAGTATGCGCTACATTCACTGCTTTCAAAATTTGTCTATACTCAAATATTATAACACAAATTCACTGGTCATGGTGGTCTGTTATGCTTAAATGTCCTTCTGAGAAAAATTGTGATTATATATTATCGACGGGGTGGGTTCACCATTTGTAAAATTTGCGATACATTTGGGACAATTCTTCAGGTTAATTTAAGTAGCAGTTTAAAAAGTCTTCTTTTTTGTGGGTAAATTTACAGACGACGTGGTAATTTACGGGTAATTGGTGGATAATTTACGGGATATATTTAACTTATTTTTTAAAATCAAAATTTTATTACATATATATTCAATTTCTTCAATGTAATGTTCAATTAAATGTTTTCAATATAATATTCAATTCAATTTTTCGTATATATTAAAAAAATAATTTTTTAGGAGATTAAAATTCTAACGAAGGAGGAAAAAAAAAAAACTTTTTATTTCTTTCTGTTTTTGTAAATTAATATAAAAAAATTAAGGTATTTTTACATTGATTTAATGAGAAATATTTCTTTGTAATTAAAGACTCGATGAAATGTAAATAACAAATTTCAATTGCATTAATTTTTTTTTAAATATTTCACTGTTTTCCTTAGTCGCTATCGTGGGAGATTGCACACAAAAGCATATTGTTCACTCAAAACTAATTGAATTATAATCATCTGTTATTAATTTAAAAATATCTATCTTTGTAAGAATTATGAAACAAATTAAAATGATAGCTTCGGAAATACGATATGATTAATATTTATAGCAAATTTTAGCAGTCTATGCCTATTAGATGTGAAAATATCATACGTTCATGCTCAAAACAATTGAATAAAAAGCAACGAATTTAAAGCTAAATTTTCAATATAAGAAATAATAATTTAAATTTTATGCTATGAACTACGATAGAGTCATATGTGTGTCTTTTTCCATAAGAAAAAAATAATTTTCAAAAGGCCTCGTATTATTACACTTTTGCTTAATCAATTCAAACTGTTTTTTAGCATAATTTCCTCTGTATAAATAACTGTGTAAAAGCAAATAAATTAGACCAATAGTCTTACATTTCTTCCAGATTATTTCAAAATGCGAAGTTAAACAATGACTTGATTTTTAATTTACTTTTGTGAAACAAAAAATTTGCTGAATAATTTATCGTTGCTTTAGCTGATATTTTAATCAAAAAAATATTTTTAATATTCTAATGCAATGTCTGTAATATGACAAACATCAGAACTTTATTAGATTTATTTAATGATCTTTTACAAAGCTGAACAAAACAAATGACGATTCCTTGCATTTAACATTTCCAGCGAAATTTTTCTTCACAAAAATGTTTTGTTTTTCTCCATGTTTCATGGATGTTACTCAGAAGTTTCTGTTCTTTCTAAAACTATAACCATATGCCTGGTAAGGAACCAAAAATGTATGGTAGAAATTAAAAATTAGTAAGAAAAAAATGCTGGATAATGTGACAGCATTAAGAACAAACCACTTCATTTCCTTAGGGTGCTTGCAAAAAAATTACTTATCTTAATAACAGCAAATGAATTTGTTCACTTTTTAATAAGATTAATACAATTTTTTATATGTTATTATTTTTATATGTTTCAATATGTTGCTTAGTTTTTTACCTTTTCAACTTGATAAATCAGATTAAAAAGCGAAAAGAATACAAGCTTTTGTAATGAAATTTCTTTTTACAGAATATTTAAATTTAAAATAATTCTCATAAATATACAGTTCAATTTCTGAAATTTACGATTAATTGGTTTTTTATAAAAACTATTTTATGTTTAAATTTAAATTGGAAGAATCATTAATTTTTATTTCTTATTAATTAATAAATCCTTAGCCCTTTTTTTTAAAAAATATTTAGCATACAGTTTTGTTACGCATTATTTCAAAATCAATTTTTAACTATGGATCATTATATTTAACCATTAGCATTTCATATCAATTTATTTTATTTTTTACTGATTTATTTATATAAACTCATGTTTGTGAAAATTGCAACACCATGAAGGACTTACGAGTGAGCTGAAATTTTCAGGAAATGCAAGGAATAAAATGATTAGAATTTCAAATCCGTAGCGCATGCGTATGCTGAGCAGCGCCCTCTGAACGGCGGATGGATCCCGAATAAATAGACGGCTGTCGCGAGGCGTGTATGGTTATCGGTGGTTATCTGCTAGTGGTAAACGTTAGCTCAATCGTTATTATGCCTCTTCGACGAAAGAGAGCGGGATTTGAACAACTTACAGAGTTTGAACGGGGAGAATCAGCGGCCTTCGTGAAGCTGGATTGTCTTATCGTGCAGTAGCCGTTCGTGTGCAGCGTAACAGCAGCACAGTGATGCGTCTTTGGAAGCAGTGTCGGACAATTCGGAAATCCGGGAGTGGACCCCGAAATGTGACGTCAGCTCGCGATGATAGACACCTGGTTATATTGACGGACCGTACAGCTCCTCTAGACAATTGGCAGCACAGTGGTCAATAGCTACAGGTGTTTCATTGTGTGCTTCATATTTAGACATCTGCTGCAGCATGGACTGCGCGCAAGGACTCCTTTGTACAGGATCCCTCTCACGCTAAACCATTGCCGCCAGCGGCTACAATGGCCGCTCAGCATAGAGACTGGCTTGCTGATTGGCAACATGTCGTGTTTTCTGACGAATCCGCTTTAATTTGTGGTACCATGATGGCCGCATTCGTGTCAGACGCTATGCCGGTGAACGTCACCTTCAGAGTGCATTAACGCCACAGTGGAAAAAGTTATGGATGTGCCATAGCATATCGTGGACGATCTCAATTGCTAAGAATTGTGGGCAACCTGAACAAACCGGTACATCAGTGAAACAGCTCCAAGCTGTTCCTTCCTTCAAAGCTTGCCAGGCGCTGTATTTCAACAGGACAATGCCCGCCCTCATATCGCTAGAACTGTTCAATCCTTCTTTGCAACGCGGCAGGTACAGCTTCTTCCTTGGCATGCGTATTCCCCGATATGTCGCCGATTGAAGATGTGTGGGATTTCGTTTGGTCGGCGTCTCGCTCGTGATCCTCGTCCTGTTGCTTCTGCAGACGAACTTTGGGTGCGCATACAAAGCAATATGGAATGCTCTTCCTCAGGCAGACCTTCAAAATTTGTTTGACTCTTTGCCACGTCGTGTAGCAGCACTTATTGCGGCGCGTGGTGGCTACACAAAATACTGATTCCGATCTCTTGTTATTGTTTGTTTGCTTTGAACATTTAATGATTTATTTCTACGACTGCCACTCAACTCTGTATTAAATTTCATTCAATTATGACGATTCCTTCATGGCGTTGGAAATTTTACAAACTTGAGTTTATTAATAAATAATATTATATATTTTTATTTATATAATTAATAATTATTCACTAATATATATATATATAGTGATTAAAATTTACAGTGATCAAATAAATGCCAAATTTAAATAAAAGCAGAAAAAAGACGTTGGAAAGATGAAAATGTTGGTGGAAAATTTTTTAATAAAGTAATATCATAATTAACACCAATCATTGATAATAAATGCTAACTTGGAATATCTAAAAATGGAAAAAAAATATTATGCAAGTTTTTGTTTTCATCTTTATAATTTTTTTAAATTATAGCAATGAATTTTGACTGTAAAAACTTTTCATTTAATTTTAATTAGTTTAAATATATAGATATAATTTAGAGAGAGAAAGAGAAACCTGAGCTTTTTTTCATAAAAATAAATATATTTTAATGCAAATACTTTAGATATAAATAAACTATATTCAATGTTATTCTAGAAAATACCTGCTAATATATTGTATTATTTGGGGCCTGAATGGCCGAGTGGCTAGCGCTCTGGCGCTCGGTACCACAGGTTTTGGATTCGAGTCCCGGCGGTGCCATGGATGTGTGTAGTGGTTCGAATCCCCTTTAAACCGTAGGTCCCGGTGTAATAGGATCGTAGAGCGCTGCGGGGGGGCATTGTTACTCTGCGTCCGTGGCTTATCTTCAAGTTACACGCGCCCCTAAGTAATGCAAAGTGAGTAACGTCTGTGCAGCGCTTGCCTTAAGGCATCCAAGACGACCATGTCTGTTTGCCAGATGCATTGGGGGAAAAAATATTGTATTATTTTATACTATTACGAATTTTAATCACTTGAAGAAATTTAATAGTTCGATTGAATAGTTAAATTTGATATTAATATTCTTCTTCAATGGCGCAGTAACTCCAAGGTGGGCTAAGGCCTTCGGCCTATTTCAAATTTTCGAGACAGGAGATGTTTTTTGTTTTTTTTTTTTGCGGGATAGGGTTGTCCGCCCTAGGCCCAACAGTCTTATTGTACGGGCCTACCGTTTAAAGTGGATTCCAAACCACTACGAACATCCATGGCTCCGCCAGGACTCGAGCCTGAAACTCGTAGGACCGAGCGCCAGTTACTCGGCCATCAGTGCTTATTTTCCTATTACAATAAATAATTTATTTTTACTAAATATATCAAATTAAAAGATGAATGAATTTATCTATTTCGTGTTTTTTTATAACAAGTGAAAATAAAGTATAATTATTGAATGTTCGTTTTCGAAATATATTCTAAAGTATGGAATCGTTGAATTGTTAACCAAAACAAGGAAAACAAAAAATTTATTGAAATAATCGGCATTTGAGCTATTATTTTTCACAATTTATTTACAACAAAACATAAAAATTATTTTAGTCAATGCTAAGTTTCCTTAGTGTAAAAATATTTGTGGTAGTAGAAGTATTTGTTGTAAAATGATTTAAACTTCATGCTGTCCATAAATCTTTAACGATGTAGAAAGCCCTTCAAATTTTGAAGTACATTAAATATCGCTTCCAGCAGGCTTTTTTTTTTTTTTTTTGCAAAGAATGAGGTGGCAAAATATTTACGATGCTTCGGGGCAACAGCTACGCGAACTTTATAGTCTTAATGGTTTATTATAGCTCGAACTTTCTTAGCTGCTAATTTCGAGAGAGATTTTCTTCTTTTCCGCGATTTTAAACGACTTTTACTTTTTACAGCAAATGTTAAGTTCTGGTAATTTCACGCTGTAGCGAATCTATCTATTTTTAAGTTTTATTTTCGATAAACTTAAAAGTAGGATCAAAAATTTTATATCTCTTCAAGTAAACTTTAAAAGAACTGTGTAGCACGACGATTTCAAAATATAGTACTTATTTTTTAAAAAAGGAACATTAAATAACAATGTTTTATTTGCATTCCTTATAAAAATCTCACATGAGATAAATTCATCCATTTAATTAGTTTTTACACAAAATAGAAGTAAATTGTTCTTTATTAAATTAAAATCGAATTTAACTATTTAATCTGTTACTTAATAAATTTCTACCACTTTTTTTTAACAGAGAAACAAATTTGCTGGAATAGCTTTGCCAACTCCACTCCTTAAGCGATATGGAAAATAAATACTTACAGAATTACAATTATTCATTTGGTGTCCCTATTTGGAAAAAAAAAAACCCCAAAAATCTGTTCAGGTTGTGTGGTTTTCAATACTATACTTTTTGTCACAATTTCCTCTGAGTAATCGTAGTATCAGTAACTATCGCTCACTCTACCAGCGTATCGAAACAACCAAATTGCCTTAAAATGTCTCTACTAGCGTATTTAAACTAATTTGACATCTCCCATTTTGTCTCTACCAGATATCTAAATTATATCTTGACATCTCCCATCTTATTTCTTCCAGAAGATTAAAACTCCAACTTGATATCCCTCCCTACCAGATATCTAAATTATATCTTGAAATTCCATCTTGTTTCTACCAGAGGATTAAATCTCCAACTTGACATCTTCCCATCTACTATAGTATTGAAATTTCATGGTAGCCATATATATTTCCGTCCTATATTATCTCTACTAGATACCATAGGTTCGAATCTTTCAACTTGGCATATTCTTCCTGTTTCTACCATAGGATTGAAACTAAATCTTGACATGTCCTATCCATGTACCAGAGAATTGAATCTCAATCTTGACGTCTCTCATCTTATCTCTACCAAAAATAAGGATCGTAAGATATTACCCCTTTTTTAATTAAATATTTATCTAATGGAAACTTTGCAGTAAAAGTTGCTTATAGATTTTTTATGAAATTTATCAATTTCAGTAATATAATCATGGCTTAACGTAATTAATTATTTAATTATTAAAACTATATCTTCAGATAAAGCAAATGAATCATGTAGGGATGTTTGAAATGTTTATTTGCTTTAGAACTACCAAATTCGAAAAAGGCCCGAATCGAATCAGTGGTAAGCATTAGGTACCGCTGGTGAACATTAGGGCTAAAGTTCCATCCGTTGGCATATTGTTGTAGACACTGTTTCAAAAAAAACCAGGAAAGTCGATGGCGTCTGTGATGTTTAGTATCTTGCCTCGTTAGCCAGACTGCCTGGTGAGAGTTTTCCCGGTTTATCCCATACGATACGCAAATACGGAGTAGTTCCCTTTAAAAGTCTTCCCGGTAGGCACACTGCCATTCTTTCTTCAGCGATCTACGGGTGCAACAATTCAGATCCGTCCATGAGGTGTCCGGGTCACTGAGGAGAAGTCACAGTGATATTACAACGGCAACTTATTTAAAAGAATGTTTTCCATATTAATAATAATATAATAATTAATAATATATTAATAATTTTCCATATTATTGCAGTTCCTACAATGAATCATTTAAATCCCATCATACATTTTATTTAAAACATTTTCAACAAGTTGGCTTAGTTTTGATTCAAATACTTATACTTATTATTTCAATAAAACTACTTCTTTTTAATTTTTATGAAAATTATTTTCTTCAAAAAGTCCTACTTATTTATGTTTGCATACTTCTGAATGCATCAAAGAAGCCTTTGATCAATCTTTCTGAAAATATTCCTCCCATATTGATTTATGCCGTCTTGTCCAATTAAATGGAAGAGAAGCTTCCAATTTTTATTTTAATTATTACGAAAGGATGCAAACTATCTTTCTTATTAAGGAGAAATGCAAATGATGGGTGCGTCACTGAAAAGAAGATGAATATTGAACTGTTCCGAAACCTAATGAAATTTAACAAGACATTTCGATTTAATGAGCGGTAACGTATTTTAAAGTACTTGACGTCTTGTCGAGTTAAATCGAATTGGGCGAATTATCTCGAAGAACTCGCGAAGAATTTTCATAATGGGCTGCATTACACGCCCAACATGATCAGCAGCATAATAAGTGTCATCGAACTATGCAAGCTATTTTGAACTGCATTATCCTCGTCCAACGACATTTGAGAAATTTAAAATTGTTTTCTCGTGGTTAAAAAAAAGTTTTATTTTTTTACCTTTGTTTTTCTTTTTATTCTAAATATAATAATTTAGAAGTATATAAATGTGTTATTGAGTAAATTAGAAGTATATAAATGTGTTATTGAGTAAAATTAGAAGTATATAAATGTGTTATTGAGTAAATTAGAAGTATATAAATGTGTTATTGAGTAAATTAGAAGTATATTAAATTAGAAATATAAATGTGTTATTGAGTAAATTAGAAGTATATAAATGTGTTATTGAGTAAATTAGAAGTATATAAAATGTGTTATTGAGTAAATTAGAAGTATATAAATGTGTTATTGAGTAAATTAGAAGTATATAAATGTGTTATTGAGTAAATTAGAAGTATATAAATGTGTTATTGTAATATAGAATATAAATAAGTAACTTGTTGTTGTTGTTGTAGTTTCTTATCGCGCTTGATAGACAGCAACATTAAGACCAAGTCCAAAAACCTGTGTGGATCTCATGAAAGAAGGGAAAGGGGGAGCTTATGTTGTGCTGTAGCCCCGTAGGTAGGGAAGTCTGATTGAGTCCGTGTCACTGAAGAAGGAGGCCAGTGGCTTCCAGGAGGAATTTTAGGGGGATCTACAGCGTATTTACATATCGTATGTAAAAACACGGAAAACTCCCCTCCAGGTAGTCCAACAGACGAGACAAGACACACGTAGCCAAGTCAGACTTCTACCTACGGGTGCTCGATCACAACAGAAGCTGACCTTTTTTCCTCCATCCATGAGTACTCATCATCCTTACCATGGAATCGACGTCACGCATTGCATGACACTAAACACATTCTGAAATCACTAAAAGTAATCTGATTCACTTACACTGTGTAATATCAATAGTGAATCCAACTTTCCAACATGACTTTAATTGATAAAAGAGCCATGGATTCGTCACAATAGCGATATCCACACTTTACTTTAAAATTTGTTGAATTAATTCCTTAGCACAAAACAAAAATAGATAAAAATAATCTGTCCCCTTTATCTCAGAATATCACCTTGATAACTAAAAGAGGCATTTTTACTTAAATCTCCACATTCCAAATCTCGTTTGACTAATGAGAGATGCTTTGTCTGCAATGAGCTTAGAAAATAATACTACGAAACTATTATCTTTAATTACGAAAAGAGAACCAGTAAAATTCTGGAGTCTTTTCTTTTTAGCCAATTCTATTATCTGAACGAAAAAAAAAAAAATATTTTGCATCGAGTTTATTTAAGATCGGTAAGTGTTCTTCCTTAATTATAAATAATTTGAATTCTTAATTACATTACAGAAAAGACATCTCCATGTTTTCCAATCCAATTATGTTTTAAACTACGTTTAATTGCAGTACATTTAAAATAAAATCCCAGGAGAAAATGATCTTGAACATTGCATACAAACTATACATTTTAAACATCTAAAAGCAGATTTTTCGCTCTCATCAATTGAAAGTGCTTTTAATTACTGAATGCCCTGATTTAAATAAATGTTTTTTTTTTCCAAACACAAAAAAAGAAAATCGCAAATTATTAAAAGCAGTGAGTTTATTTTTGTTGTGTGTTTTGTTGAAATTATTTTTTTGTATTTTTGTTGTGAATAAGAAATTTCAATGGATTTAAGTGAATGAAGCTAAACGCGTTTGCAGTTTCATAGATTATGTTCAAATACAATAATAAAAAGATGCATCTCCTAAATTCTTTATATGAGTTAATTTATTTTATAATAATCTATCTATTTTTTCTCTGTTTTGAGTCCGAACATTTAAATATTCTTTAATCCTTGGTCTCATTTTTTTTCATTTTTAAAAACATTACTTCAATCGTATTATATAAACTCTGTAGTAACATTATAGAAAAAGAAACTTTAATTGATGTTTCTTATCCCACTTGGTCGACAGCAACATCTAAACAGAGTCCATGAACAAGTTTGGTCTCATGAAAGGGAAGGGAGTGGAAAGCTTTGTGATGGAGCACCTGTAGGTAACCAGTTTGAATTGGCTTCGAGACGCTGAAGAAGGTGGGAGTGCCTTCAGGGAAGCACTTTCAGCGGAAACTCCCCCGCATTTGTATGGCAAGGGAGAAAACTTCCACCAGGTAGTCCGCCTAACGAGGCGAGATACTGAACATCACAAACTTCATCAAGTCTCTTCGTTTTTTGAAACAATGTCTACAACAAAATCCCATGTATTGAACTCTGATGCTCACCAGCGGCGCATGTTACCACTGAGCCACGAGTCAGGGAGTTTTATTGTAAAGCATTTAATTGAATTTCTAGAAATATTTATCAAGAAATAGTGTATTAATATGTTATAAAATATTATTGTTATTTCATTATAAGTTTTGTTGCAAGTTATATAATGAAATATTTTAAAATGTTGCTGAGAACAACAAATATTTTACCTTTTAAAATTAATTATTTTTAATTTTTAATTAAATATTTTTTAATTTTTTAAAATTATATTTAATTTTTTTAATTTTTTATTTTTAAGTTCAATGAGACATCTTTCTCGATTCATAATTAATAATAATCTTTAGAAATTATCGACTAGCCATATTGACTAAAATGTTTGAAATATTAAGTAATATGTGTAAATAAGCAGCCAATATTTAACTGTACAAATTAATGAATACATAACACCTAAGTATAATCTTTCAGATATCATATACATATTAAATATATATTGTTATTGTCATTTAGCCTATATTCAGCTATTTTTAAAATAATAATTATAATATATAATATATATGTATAAATTAATATCGTATTACTTATTTTAGAATTATAATATGAATATGAAATTTTTTAAATCCGAAATATTAAATAAAGACGCAAAGTTTGCTACATTAACGATCAAAATTGTACAGTGAGTATAAATGTATAGATTCTTGCTGGTATAGGGTTAGATTTGAAAAGAGGAGAAGGTGAAGATTTTGGAAAAGAGTCCTTCATCAACTGTCTGAATAATATGTAGAACTTTTACTTGTTTTCTCAGAAAGTCTCGTAAATGCAGACATTATTTTTCATTTATTTCATTAATTGTCTAATTGCCTCTTCTCTGTAGGGTTTTAAAAATAAACACAAATATCACGTGAAAATCAGCGCCTATTTTAAATAAAGGTTTTTGAAATGAAAAAGTGTCTTGTGTTGAGCAAGGAGATGAATCTTTTTAAATAATAGCCTTTACTCTTTATTTCATCGCTTCACTTTTTCCAATTCCTTCTATTAACTCACACTCTCCCTATATATATCTTGTTCCAATTTTCAATCGTTAATAACATACATTTTAATTATCCACACAAGGTCAAATGCATTTTTTTTACTTGTAGTGGATGACACTTGATGTTAATACAGTTTTTCAAATATTAATGTACTAATTAAATTTAATTCATTAATTTTAGTTTTTTAGATTTAAGTTGCATATATCTACCAATAGAAGGACGCCAGATAAACTTAAAAAAATGAATGAAAATTATTTATGAAGGACTTTCTGCAATATAAAGTAAGAATTGACGTATTTTTTTTTATATTATGTCCTCTGAAATCAGTACAATTCACAAAAAACTCATTGTTGAATTTACTGTCATTTTATGGTATAAATATATCCAGTAATTGTCCCTGGTAAAAAAACGATAAATTACAAAAGGGAAAAAAATTTGAAATCTTATTTAAATATTGTATATAAGTTAAAAATAAAACATTCAAATCATAAAGTTTGGCAATAGTGTTGAGGCAGAATGTTCTATAATTTTCATGAATGAATTTATCATATATTACATTTAAGTGAAGAAATCATAAATTATAGGCAAAAACTGTATATCTTTTATAATTTGGGTTTTGATACCACTAACCAAGTAGAACAGAATGCTTTACAGGAAAAGATTTTTGTTAACGAAAGAAACTTTGAATAAAATGTTATTGAACACAAATTTATAATAAAAAGTAAAATACTTTCAAAAATTCCAACTTATTATGGGTTAACATACTTTGCTGAACAAATACAAATGGAGTATACCTATGTTCTATTCCCCCAAGAAATTTATGAAGCAATGGGTCAGAATACTGCAAGATAGGGAGTTTTGCACTGTAGGGTTCCGCTTGTTTATTTGGCGACTTTTTCGCTTTGCAGTTTTCGTGAAATCCCCTACTAAATAAACAAACTGGTCGCTGCTGTTACAAAATACTGTTGTTTTGGCGCTTCCATTTTGGAGCGGAAAAGAAACCTTTCGAAATCAGAACACTAAAGGGCAGAATCAATACGAGAACTATAAAATACAATAGCGACAGGAATATAACAAAGTTTAATAACTCTAGAATTTTATGAAGAAGAATTAGTTCAAAACTACCAGAAGCACTACTCAATTCAGGCAGATATGTCTGTTAAGCTAATGGTTAAAATAACTTTTAGAAACATAAACTAATCCTTGATACTGAGGATATTGAATCTGTAATCTGCTTATATTTTGAAAGCCAGACAGTTCAAAATGAACTACAGAGCACGCGACTTGATATGGGTCAATCGTTATATTTAGCAACTCATATTTCATGTCAGTTTTAAAACTCACATAAATAAAATCGTGTGAAAATCTGCGTTTATTTTAAATAAAAGTTTTTTAAATGAAAGCTCCCGTGTTGAGCGAGCGAGGAGATTAAATGGTTCTAAGTAATAATTTTTACTCTTACTTATTTTTATTTTATAGCTTCACTTTTTTAATACTCCACGAACTTCTATCTAAGACAGGAATGGCCAACCCAAATGATCTTGCAGGCCACTTTGAAATGCATCATAACTCGCGGGACGCATATAAAATTACATATCTCCATATTAGATTTAAATCCACTATAGACATTTTTGAGTGAAAATTGAAAACTTATGAGTTATTATTTTTGTGTTTACTATTATTCATACATGTAAACATAGATAATATAATAATGATGATACTAAACGCACATTGTAAAGAAATATATAAAAGATGAAATATAAAAATATATAAATATAAACGAAATAAAAAGCTGAAATCCTAAAAAATAATATTTATTTTACTAGCTTTATTTTACTTTAACTTTTGCGGTATATGGATATTTGTGCATCGTAAATTGGTGTTGCGTCCATTTTTTGAGCGTCATTTGTGTTTAGCAAATTTTCGATCTTTGTAAGTTGAACCAAAAGCGCTAACAACTTGAACTAAGAATCTGGTTTACTCTGCTATCAACAATCAACTGTATATATTTAGGGATAGTCAATGCGCAGCACAAGGAGTTATCATGAGTTCGCAGAATATAATTTAATTATTCTGCGAACTCATAACTGTAAATTCATAAATAAAGGCAATATCTACCATATACTGCAAGAATATTATTTTAAAGTCAAAGTCAGTTTTTCTCATAATTTCGACAGTTAATTTTTGTATATATGGATGAACACATAATGTATTTTTTTGATACATTGGTTTTCACTACTTTAGTCATTATAAAATAAATATATTTTGTAAAATTGTGATCAATCTCAAGGGCAGGGAAAATGTTCAAGGCCGGCCGCGGGTTGGCCAACCCTGATCTAACTAAGACAACATTTTCAACGCATGATAATACATGTTATATGAATAAAAACTTACCATTTCCTATCTATAAAACCGAATAAGTTTTAAATTTATTTTTTTAAATTTAAACATTATTTTGATCCTCCTTATTAATAATAAATATTTTCACGATTTCTACAAAAGCTTTATTAGAACTAAATTGAACGGATTCTTTGAAGGTAAAGCAATTCGAAATAAATTGCAAAAAGAAATCCCTTATTGTCATAAAATAACAAATGTAAAAAGAAAAGTTTATCATTCAACGAATATTTCGAAAGAAATTGCGTTGAAGTACTACTTAGAAAGGATTGTTGGATTCTAATTAATAACACCTAAATCAATCCTTATCAGCTGTCGCAGTCATTACATTTGAAAGTTATGCAACATGTATCATTAAAAAAGAAGGATTCTTCGAATTACATTTCCGTCTGGTTACTCTTCTAATTAATTTAACACCTCAGAGAATAAATTACTTTTTTATATTTATGTGTGAATTTTCCTCAGGTATCAAATATATAATAATTTGATCTTAATTTATTTATTCTAATAAATGAGTAATTAGTAGAATAATTTTGTATTTTATTTTAAATTGCGTTAAATTAAGCTTTATATATGTGAGTCATTTATTAAATATATATATTTATTTAAATATAGATTACATAGAAAGTATTATTTAATTTTTTCCGAAGTGGGAGCTGACATTTAAGTTTCCGTTCCTTAGCCTATGAAACTCACTAAACATGTCAGACACTTTAATAAATAGCACCGTTTCGTTTAAACTTTTTCCCAAGGCGATGGAATAAGAGGGAGAAGGGTCCACATTTGGGAATCACGTTTGAGAAACGCCCTCGTCAGTGTATTGCAATCTATGTTGCATAAATCTTGAATAGTGTCTTTTATCACAATCCGTAATTACTTTTTGTTATAGACTATTCATTTCTCCAGCTTCATTCCCCTTCGTAGGGCTATGTAGCCCTTTACCAGTTAAAAGGGAGGGTGGAACATCAGTGGGCCTCGTGCATACCACGAACAGCCCATCAGCAGGTGAATACAATGCCTTCAGGGTAACTGCTCCAGGCCTTCTATTTTATGTTTCAGGAAATATTTTTATGTTTCACTGCTCCACATTTGCTGGGAGAAAATTGAAAACTCCTGTCTGGCAGGAATTTTCAATGTTTTCTATTGCATTTGATGCACTTGTCACAATCGTCATGAGCCTCATTTCTTCTGAAGGTTCATTTTCTACAACCAGCGCATTTCGTCCTGCATGCTGGTTCCGTACGTTACGAGTCGGGCTTTGTTATTTTCTAATTTCTCACAGTGTCATTATAAAAATATTCCTTTCAAATAAATTGGGGACCTGATGGCCTAGTGACTAGAGCAATGGCTTTCGGTGCCGCAGTTTCAGGTTCGGGACTCGAACCCGAAACTGTGGCACCCTTTCAGCCAGGAATATTTTTTATGGTTCGGAATCCACTTTAAACCGCAGGCCCGGTCTAATATGGCTATAGGTATTGGGAATAAAACTGGACAACCCTACCCCTTTAAAAGAAAGCATCTCCTGTCTCGAAATCTGCCAGTAGACAGACGGCCTTCGCCCAACAGGGGAGCTGTTGCACCAACAAAAAAAAAAAAGACATATAAATCATTTCGAATATTAATAGGATTATTTTTAACAGAATTAAAAATTTCATCTTTATCGCCAAAGGAATTAAAAATTATATTGACTGAAATGTGATACATAATAAAATACACTTTTACGTATATAAGCATAAAAATTTACTTTAAACATTTTTATGAAAATAAAGAATAAATCTGAACTTTTTTTTTTTCCACAAACAAATTTTTATAACAATGAGATAAATAAATTGAATTGTGATCATAAAATGAAATATCAACATAATTTACTATCTTTCTACATTGTATCCCGTAAAAATTAATGTACTGTGTATTTTTTATTTATCAGTAATCTTATCAAAAATTGATATTTTAGGTATGTAACACAAAAGATTAAAACATTTTATATTCTTTTGAAAATCATTTATTTATTTTTATTTATATTAAAGTCAAAATATCATTTTTAACATCTAATTGAGTATAGATAATAACTCGTTTTGAAAATTGATTCCTTTTTTTTTTTCTCTTTTAGCACTTTATTTAATTTTATGAGAAACATCTATCAGAAAAATCTGCTAAAAAGAGATAAGATAGAACTCTACATATTTTAATTATGATTCACTTTTTTAATTTAAAATAAAATTGATTGGGATTACTTTTTCTATGAAAAGATCTTAATCTTGAGATATATATTAAGAAAAAAAATACTTAAAGTATGCTGCTTTCTCCTCAATATACTGATTATCTATATTAAAATCTAAAGTCGTTTCTAAGAATTTCTGTACATCGTATAACTCAGGACTTTGAAAGAATTAATATAAAAATCAGGAATCTAATTATTTTATATTGATAACTTTCCGTTACATTGTTTATCTATCTTTTATGTAATGAAGCATTTTTATTTAAAAAATGGAGGTTTTTGTTTAAAAAAATATTGTTAAAGGTTTTCCAATTTGATTTTCTTTTTTTACTATGATGTCATATAATTTAAATGAAATAAATTAGTTTTTCTTAAAAAATTTTGAGGCCTTTCCTGATTAAAAATATATCGAGTAAAAGAATAGATATTTCTAGTTGTTTTAAAAGGTTTCAAAACCTAATAAAAGTTTTGCGACAACTGTATTTTCTTTAATAAGATGCTTCGAAATGGAATTGTTTTTTGAAAGTACAAAAAAAAAAATAAAATATTAGAAGACTAAAGAATATAATTTTAATTCCTTTTTAAACTAATAATTTTAATGCATGCTTCGACGAAGAGAAAACCGTTTTAATCTTCCTTACACAATAAATACTTATTTGTATTAATTTTCTTCAGTTCAAGAAAATAATAAACTTAAAAATACACATTTAATTTAAAACAGCTTTAAAGAAAAATTCTTCATATTATTTATTATGCTACATTTAAAAACTGAAAATAAATTTCGAAATCTAAGTAGGAATCAAAATTTCGGCATGAAAAATAAAATATATTGACTACGGCTTTATATAAAATATTTATTGAGAAGAAAAAAGATTAAGTTGAGAATTAAAAATCTTTCTTCTACTTTTCTAAATTTCTGAACATAAAAATTTCATTTTATAAAGATAAATAATTTCAGGTGATACATTTATTTTCAATCTATTACAAACTATTATACATGCTTTTTATTTTGGCATAAGATTTTATCAGTAAACAGAATATCATACGACAGAAAATAATAAATTTGCTACATTTTATTTTTAATAAAAATTTGCTACACTTTATTTTTAATAAAAATTTGTATAAATGCATTTACTTTTACTAAAATTAATCTTGCAAAATGCAGAATTATGAAGTTTATTTTAATGTGTTTGTGCATTTTTTAAATGGTATGTTCATTGGATTATACTTCATCATATAGTAGATTTTGATATCAAATATTTTATTGGAAAGGAATCAAATATTTTATAATTATTAGATCTTTTATATAATGGTTCTTTTTCAAAGATTTAAAAAACATGTAAAATATGTTACCACAAGATTCTTAATAAAAATTCGTAATTTAAACACAAACAAAATTGCAATTTATTTATTTTGAAATTTAGTATAAACATATGTTTTTTAATTAATTTGTTTTAATTGCATATAATAAATTCGTGTTATATATGATGAAATAATGAATGTTACTCTACAAATTTCTCTAATAACAAATAAATAAGTTCACTAAAAAAGTCTTTGAGCTGTTTATTAAAGGGTTTTTGTAATTGATTAATAATACAATAAATATATTCGAATTAATTTTTAATAAATTCGATAATTTATTTTCTTCCATTTTCTTATTCTAAAATTTTACCTTACTTTTGTAAGGAAATATTACGCTTTCGAATTCTATTTTCATACTCTGATCAAATATATATATATATATATATATATAGAACTCTGCGTTATTATACTACTTTCAAAAAGGAACATTAAAGATATAAATTTGATACACAAATGCAGTTTATTCCTCCATACAGTTTAGTTAACTCCTCCACACAGTGCAGTTTACTCCTCCACGAGTTGCGACAGACCTTAATTATCACACAGCGTGATACATGAAACTATAAGGGCCTCATTTTTTAAATAGGAGAAATCTCTGACCTGTTCAGTCACTTTACAGAAAAACAGAAATACAACACTTCTTGTTGATTCATCGCAGAATACCTACCTTCTTCTCCGAAAATCCTTCCTTTAAGAAAATCCGTTAAAAGGGGCGGTCAGCTTCTCTAACTTCTCATTGAAGTCGACACTTCCTCAGCCCATGATTTATCACCAATCACCATACAGCAACTCATGACATAGGCCATTTGTAATTGTTTCGACCTATGAAGATTGAACAGACAATCGCTAATTTCATGATGTATTATTATTCATGGCACTGATTATCAACTGTCAGATTTGAGTGACAGATTTTTCTCATTGAACAATTGTCAATATTTCATTATACACTTGCATTTAATATAAATATCCACCACATTGCTTATCTGCTGTCGATTTGAGTGGTTGTTATTAAGCACTCGTTAAAGAATATACATTCCTTTTCTCTGGGAATAAAAATACTATATCACTTCTCGTGGGAAAATATTACAATAATATGATTAAGATTATTGTTCTATTCACCCTGAAAGACATTTTCAGTTTAATAATTTAAATTTTCAATTACGATGTATAATGTGCATATAGTAATCCATGGTACCATCAACGGATCCTAGCTAGCTATTCCAACAGAAAACATGCTTTCACAATACAACTCTTCCATCGCCTTAATTAATTCCTCTCTCTTATTTTTTATTTTTATTTATTATTTGACTTTTCTTCTTCACCATGCCATGATGCAACCACTAGATCCGAATTCATTATATTCGCTTTCATTTTCATGTACAAAATTGTAAAAACATTTCTGGCAGATAAAATCCAATGTTTTCTATTCTTCTACACTAATGGAAAGATTTTTTATATGCAACTCGACCGTGGTATCTGCCTAATCAAATTATTCCTTATGCTGGGTTTGAACTTAATCATTTTCTAAAGCATTCATTTAATTCTGCAGTAAGTTAATATTCTTGAATGCACGCTATTTTTCGAACGATGATTCGCTTTATTTTATCAGACAGCTTTGTCTTCCTCTCCGATCTTTATTTACGGCTAATTTTTCCAGTGTTTTTAAGACAAGAGAAAAAGAAATTACATCGCTTAAACTAATAAATTAAAGAATTTATTTGATGGTCTAAACTTTTTCTAAGTGGAAATCAATATTAAATTTGCAAATTTCTAACAAACTACGCCTACTTAATAAAATCATAGAGATATTCTGTTTATATAAGTAACTATTAGAAATACAAATGGATATTCTTAGAGGGTGATTTTATTTAATATGGAAATGTATGCTTGAAAAAATTATTTCTTAATTGCAATTGAAAATTAATGTGAAGCAGTCAAATTTGATGCAGGTTTACATGATATTCGAAATATTTATGACAATTATTTATGATTACAATTATTCTTTTACTGATTTTCAAAAATATAAAGCAGTATATCAAAGCATTATATCAATTATTTAAAGCAAAAGTCTGTTAATTAATGTTGCCACCATTTTTATTATAAATAGAACCATGCCCGACTCGGGGTTCAGTAGCAATGTATGTCGCTGGTGAGTAGTACGACTCAGGTTCATTCCGCTGGCGGCATTATTGTAGACATTGTTTAAAAACGAGGTGACTCAATGGCGTTTGTGATGTTTAGCAGCTTGCCTCGATAAACAAATTATCTGCTGAGAGTTTTCGGTTTTTCCCCTATACGATACGCAAATATGGGGTAGTTCCAGCTTAAAAAGGTCTTCCCAGAAAGTACTGCCCACTTTCTTCAGCGACAAGGAATTAAGTCAAACTTCAACCTAAGGGAGCTCCATCATAACAGAAGCTGCTTCCTTCACACCCATCCATGAGACTAATCATGGGATGTACATCCCGCTCTGCCGGAAACTGAATATTAGTCACAACACTTAATAAAAATTTAATTAATTATCATGTTATAACAAGCTCCCTGAATTTAACTCCATGTGATTTTATTTGTGGGGTTATTTGAAATTCAAAATCAGACAGCGAATGTTATACAGAAAATGCAAAAAGTGCGGCCCATGAGAATGGCGGTTAACACTGAAGGACTAAATAAAGAGGTATTTTCATGCAATTAATCTCTTCATATGGTTGTCTTTTGTAACTCTTTTGCACATTTCTCTCTGCGCTACATTTTTTCCAATCGGGCCGTTTATAACTACAATTTTTTCCCGAATTTGTTTTTCTCATATCTTTACTGATTATGCATTAATTTCAATACGTAATAATATTACGTAAATATTGAATTGCCTAAAATCTCGGAGGCGATCTTGCGTTATTGCCATACCAAATCTGGATACGAACAGAAACTTTTGATCTTCTGGGCGCTGATCTCCGAGTGGCTAGCGCTCCGGCGCTCGGTACCACAGCGTTCGAGTCCCGGCGGTGCCATAGAGGCTTCGCAGTGCTTCGGAATCCAGTTTAAACTATAGGTGCAAGTCAAATGTGATCTTCGAGAACTGCGGGTAGTTTCACTCGCGTCCGTAGCATATCTGCAAGGTACAGTTGACGATTGGGTAGTGGTAAATCAATAACGTCTGTTTATGCCTTGCTTAATGCATAAAGATAACTGTCTAAGTTGGCAGCTGCATTAGAGAAGAAATGCCTATTTCTACACAGCCAATTTCTGCCAACTGCATTAGAAAAGAAAAAAATTTTTGAACGTCCCTTATATTTTTAAGATTTATAATTTATGCTATTAAAAATAAGAACAAATGCTGCAATATTTCTGGTGAATCACCTTTTAATTAAATCACAATTTTATTTTCTTTCACTTTAACCGTAAGTGCATGAAACAAAATATCTCGCTAAATCACTTACATCATCCTCATATCTCTTTTGTTTTATTTATTTAAAACCGACGTCTAGTCTGCTTTTCCAAGAAAATGCATCCGAATGAAAAATAAGATCTCGCATTACTGTCTTCCATCATATCATCTCCGAGAACAATCTCGCAGAAGAACAAAAGTGTTTGTTGTTCCTCTTGGGATAGCACCAGAAAGTTTGATAAAACGGAGACGAAAAAAATGTCTCCTGGGATCTTATTATTTTGGAAGCAAAAACAGACTTGGACGACACTCTTAGAAGTTCGCCCTGACAGCCAAGAAATGTCGAAGGATTTCGAAAACTTTGGGAAAATAAGTTTTCATGAGTGCAGTCCAATTTTCGTAAAGCTGCTAAATTGCTATATGGACTGCTAGCCAGTCCGTTAATTTTGTTTTTCCATGTTAGAGCATCCATTAGGTTCTCGGTATTCATTCCATTCGCAATTTCCTTTAACCGCTTTGGGTTGTAATTATGGATTAAATTAACCCTCAAACAAAACAGCGTCAGGATGTTATCTGAGAATGTTTAGTTTCTCTTTCTGAATTTTGCTGAATACTTTTACAGCCGAAAGTATTCAGTAGGGATAGAATTTTTTAATTTTCATTAACAGCATTAATAATAGCACATATAATAAATAACGGTTACATAACGGTTAATGATGTTAATATTATGATAACATCATTAACATATAAAAAAATTAACGGTTAGTGTTAGGCATGAAATTTAACACCTCTTGATTTTGTAATATTATGCACATGAATAGTGTACAATTAACCAGGTTAATTTGTTCTGTTGATTCTAATTTGATTTTTATTCTGTATTTATTTTTTTTTTTATTCTGTTTATTTTATTTAAATTTCACATTAAAAATATATTATTTTTATAAGTGATTTGTTGTTGAAATTTTTTATTTATTCTTAGTAATTTTTTGGCTAGTTTTGGAATTTTTTAAACTCATTGTTAATGATTATAAATAATGAAGTTATGCAGCATATATTATAAAGCTGCATTCAATGGCAGAAATTTAAAAAAATTATTTTAAGAAATGATGATTATAAATAATGAAGTTATGCAACGCATATTACAAAGCTACGTTTTTCTGTGTATCTGTCATCTCATTAGAAGAAACTCAAATAATTATTTGAAGAAATGATTATAAATAACGTAGTTATGTAGCATATATTACAAAGCTACTTTATTCTGTATATCTGTCATTTCATTGGCAAAAATTCCAATAATTAATTTAAGAAATGATGACTGGGAATGATTTATATTCCACCTTTTGATGAAGTGAAATCAATTGCCTACATGTTAAAAGCAATTTTTGCTTGACTGATATACCAAATCTGGATTTGTACAGTAACATTTTGATCGCCTCATATATTTTTAAGATTTATAATACAGTTTATAATTTCTGTTATATTCATGAATGAGAACAAATGCTGCAATATTTCTTGTGAATCCACTTTTAATTAAATAAATAATTTTATTTTCTTTCACTTTAACTGTAAGTAATGAAACAAAAAAATATCTCTCTAAATCACTTAGTAAATCATCCTCGCGTCTCTTTTACTTTTTTTTTTTTTTTTAAACCGACGTCTAGTCTGCTTCTCCAAGATAAATGCATGCCGAATGAAAAATAAGATCTCGCATTACTGTCTTCCGTCATATCATCTCCGGGAATAATCCCGCAGAAGAACAAAAAGTGTTTGTTGTTCCTCTCGGGACAGCACCAGAAAGCTTGATAAAATGGAGACGAAAAATGTCTCCGGTGATCTTATTATTTCGGAAACAAACACACTTGACTACACTTTAGAAGTTCGCCATGACAGGCGAGAGATGTCGAAGGATTTCGAAAACTTTTTGGAAAATAAGTTTTCCTGAGTGCAATCCAATTTTCGTAAAAAGCTGCTAAATTGCTATATGGAGTGCGAGCGAGTCCGTTAATTTTGTTTTTCCTGTTTGAGCATCCATTAGGTTCTCGGTATTAATTACATTCGCAATTTCCTTCAACCGCTTTTGGGTTGTAATTATGGATTAAATTAACCCTCAAACAAAACAGCGTCAGGATGGTATCTGAGAATGTTTAGTTTCTCTTTCTGGAATTTTGCTGAATACTTTTACAGCCGAAAGTATTCAGTAGGGATAGAATTTTTTTAATTTTCATTAACGGCATTAATCATTGATGCTAGCATAAATTAACTGTTAATGTTAACCTTTAAATTTAACACATGGTAATTTTGTAATGTATGTATATGTTATGTATACGTATAACCGTATTAATTTGAACTGCTACATAGAATATACAGGATGATTATAATTAAAGTCCCACTTTAAAAATGCTGTACAAAAAGAACCACTTGTGACAATGAGTTCAAATTTGAACTGAAGAAACTTGAAAAAAACGGTATGGCATCAAAAAACGTCCCACCGATTTTTCCATCCAATTTGGTATGACCTTGCCATGGTGGATGGGCTTTCCATTCACAATGTCACAACTGTTGAATGATTTGGAAGTCATTTTTCCGTCAAAAAACCGAAACTATCAAGCACATTGAACACTACAGATGGCTTAATGTGCAACTCATGCCAAATACGTTGTCATTTTGATTCAAAATATAACTGGAAGCCGAATTCACTTTCTTTATCCCGCTTACAGCGCCATCTATTTATATACTTTGGAACTTTTTTTGATGCCGTGCCGTTTCCCTTCTTCAAGTATATTCATTTCAAATTTGAACTCATTGTCACGACTGGTTTTTTTACAGCATTTTGAAAGTGAGTCTTTAATTATAATCACCCTCTATTTATCAGAAGAAATAGAGAGAGAGAGAGAAATAATGACGTATTAAGAGAAATATTGCATTTTTGAGTTATATATCCTTTATCAAACAAAAGCAATTATTTTTTTATCCATCTGCAGAAAAATAAATTTTCTAATTTAAAACATAGAAGCAAAGTAAAAAAAAGCATTTTGACTCTGCTTATTAACTTAAAATTTATATGAAAAGAAATATTATTTTTATAAAAGATATGTTTTTGAATTTTTTATTCACAGTGAATAACATGGTTTATCTTGATTATTTTTAATTCATTATTAATGACTATAAATAATGGTAGAGGAGTTTTATCTAAGGAGTAAAATGCTGATGGTTTATATCAAATTTGGTGATGCAGTGGAGTGAATTGCTTATATGTTCAAAGCAATTTTGCGTCCGAATGACTGACATACCAAAACCTGATTATAACGAAACTTTTTATAGTCCCTTATATTTTTGAGATTTTTTAATAAGGCTTATAATTTATGTTATAATTATAAAAAGGACAAATGCTGCAATATTTCTGGAGAATCGCCTTTTAATTAAATAAATAATTTTATTTTCTTTCACTTTAACCCAAACTGCATGAAACAAAATATCCTGTTAAATCACTTACATCATCCTCGATTCTCTTTTACTTTTTTTTTTTTTCAAAACCGACATCTAGTCTGCTTCTCCAAGATAAATTCATCCGAATGAATGAAAAATAAGATCTCGCATTACTGTCTTCCGTCATATCATCTCCGGGAACAATCCCGCAGAAGAACAAAAAGTGTTTGTTGTTCCTCTTGGGACAGCACCAGAAAGCTTGCTAAAATGGAGACGAAAAAAATGTATCCGGTGATCTTATTATTTTGAAACAAACAGACTTGGGCGACACTCTTAGAAGTTCGCACTGACAGCCAAGAAATGTCGAAGGATTTCGAAATCTTTTGGGAAAATAAGTTTTCCTGAGTGCAATCCAATTTTCGTAAAGCTGCTGAATTGCTATATGGAGTGCTAGCCAGTCCGTTAATTTTTTTTTTCCATGTTTGAGCATCCATTAGGTTCTCTGGTATTAATTACATTTGCAATTTCCTTTAAACGCTTTTTGGGTTGTAATTATGGATTAAATTAACCCTCAAACAAAAAACAGCGTCAGGACGTTATCTGAGTATCTTTAGTTTCTCTTTCTGGAATTTTGTTGAATACTTTTACAGCTGAAAGTATTCAGTGGGGATAGGAATATTTTTAGGTAGTTTCATTAACGAAATTTCCTTCAAGCATAAACAGACAGAGGTTAATGTTTTTTTTCTATTTTGAGTGATGCAGTGAAGTGAATTGTCTACATGTTCAAGGCAAGATTTTTTGTGACTGGCATAAAAATCTGGATCCGAAATTAAAGTTTTCATCCTACATTCAATATTTAAAAATTTTAATGCAGTTAATAATTCAAATTATAATTATTGAAGAAGGGAGAAACGGTATTAACAAAAAAAAAAATATTCCAAAAGTTAGACAGTTGTCATTTATATAATACCGAGTTTTCCCAGCGAATTTTACACCTTGCCGTGGTGGATACTCCACCTTAGTCGCTACTGTTGAATGAGTGAGTGTATAGCTTTGAAGAAACAAAAGCATTGAACGGACTACAGTTTGTTTAACGTTACCCCCAAAACGTTGTCATTTCTAAAATTATGTTAGACAAGGACCTTTACTGTGTAAAGTGGATTCCGATACATTACAAACATCCATGGCAGCGCCAGGACTTGAACTTTTGTTCAAATATGAATTGGTACGAATGGTTCTTTTTAGACTCGGCCATCATAATCACCCTGCATTTATAATTATAAATTATCTTTTAGAGAAATATATATTAATTTTGATTATAATCCTGCATGTTAATGCAATTATTTAAGAATCCATCTGCAGGAAAATAAATTTTTGGTAATAATAGAACTTTAAAAAATCACAATTTTATTTTCTTTCACTTTAACCTAAAATTGCATGAAAAGAAAATATCTAGAAAAAATGCATTTTTTATTACATCATCTTGGTTTATCTTTTATGTATTTTTTTATTTAAAAACCGAGTGGAGTTTCTAAGTCTGCCTAAAAATCAAGATAAATGCTCTGACGAATGGAAAAAATATGATTCGCATTCCTGTCTTCCGATATATCAAAACTTGATTCCGAGAAAACTTTTTGATAGCCTCATATATTTTTGAGATTTATATTACGGTTATAAATGTTATATTTATAAATAAGAACAAAATACTGCAATATTTCTCGTAAATCCATTTTTTAATTAAACAATTTTATTTTCTTTCAGTTTAACCCTAAGTACATGAAACAAAATATCTTCGCTAAATCACTTACATCATCCTCGTGTCTCTTTTGCTTTTTTTATTTAAAAACCGACGTCTAGTCTGCCTTTCCAAGATAAATGCATCCGAATCAAAAATAAGATCTCGCATTACTGTCTTCCGTCATATCATCTCCGGGAACAATTTCGCAGAAGAACAAAAAGTGTTTGTTGTTCCTCTTGGGACAGCACCAGAAAGCTTGATAAAATGGAGACGAAAAAATGTCTCCGGTGATCTTATTATTTTGAAACAAACAGACTTGGACGACACTCCTAGAAGTTCTTCCCTGACAGCCAAGAAATGTCGAATTTTGGGAAAATAATTTTCCTGAGTGCAATCCAATTTTCGTAAAGCTGCTAATTTACTATATGAAGTGCTAGAAGTCCGTTAAATTTTGTTTTTCCATGTTTGAGCATCCATTAGGTTCTCAGTATTAATTACATTCGTAGTTCCCTTTAACCGCTTTTGGGTTGTAATTATGGATTAAATTAACCCTTAAAACAAAACAGTGTCAGGACGTTATCTGAGTATCTTTAGTTTCTCGTTCTGGAATTTTAATGAATACTTTTACAGCTGAAAATATTCGGTAGGGATAGGAATATTTTTAATTAGTTTCGTACTCATTAATCATTAAGACATAAATTTTTTTCTAGGGAGTGATGCAGTGAAGTAAATTTAACACATGTTCAAGGCAAGATTTTTATATGACTGAACATGAAAATCTGCAATTAAAGGAAAAGTTTTGATTCCTTACATATTTTAAATTCTGTTTATTTATTTTTTATTCTATTATAATTATTTTTAATGTAACTCGAAAAAATACATGTCATTTATATATAAAAGGTTTACACTGTTGAAATTTTTTTATTCACTTAGTGAACTATAAGTGTGGTTAGTTTTTGAATTTTTAAAATTTACGGAATGAGTAACGTTAATGCAAAGTTCTACAATTATGTTAGACAAACCTACTGTGTTATTCCGAAATTAAAAAATTATGGCAGCCAGGACTTGAATTAAATATGTGGTACCGAAGCATAGCCACTCGGCCATCAGTTATTCAGTATGTTATAATTAAAAATATCATTATTTTATATTAAATGATTATAAATAATGTTAATGCTATAACGCATAAATAAGAACAAATGCTGCAATATTTTTGTGAATATCCTCTTAATTAAACAGAAATTTTATTTTCTTTCACTTTAACCCTAATGCATTATAAAAACAAAATATGTAGCATATAAATCACTTACATCATTCTGTCATTTTTGCATTTTTTTAGCAAAAATGCCAAAATTATTTTAAGAAATGACGACTGTGAATGATTTAAATTCCACCTTTGATGAAGTGAAAGGAATTGCCTAATGTTCAAATTTGTCTTGACAGATCATATCAAATCTCCGATTTGAACAGTAAATTTTGATCGCCTCATATATTTTTAAGATTTATAATACGGTTCATAATTTATGTTATATTTATAAATAAAAACAAATACTGCAATATTTCTGGTAAATCCATTTTTAATTAAATAAACAATTTTATTTTCTTTCACTTTAACCGTAAGTGCATGAAACAAAATATCTCGCTAAATCACTTACATCATCCTCGCGTCATTTTTGCTTTTTTTTATTTAAAAAAACCGTCGTCTAGTCAGCCTCCAAGATAAATGCATCCGAATGAAAAATAAGATCTCGCATTACTGTCTTCCGTCATATCATCTCCGGGAACAATCTCGCAGAAGAACAAAAAGTGTTTGTTGTTCCTCTTGGGACAGCACCGGAAAGCTTCAGAAAATGGAGATAAAAAAAATGTTTCCGGTGATCTTATTATTTTGGAAACAAACAGACTTGGACGACACTCCTAGAAGTTCTTCCCGACAGCCAAGAAATGTCGAAGGATTTCGAAAGATTTTGGGAAAATAATTTTCCTGAGTGCAATCCAATTTTCGTAAAGCTGCTGAATTACTATATGGAGTGCTAGCAAGTCCGTTAAATTTGTTTTTCCATGCTTGAGCATCCATTAGGTTCTCAATATTAATTACATTCGCAATTCCCTTTAACCGCTTTGGGTTGTAATTATGGATTAAATTAACCCTTAAAAACAAAACAGCGTCAGGACGTTATCTGAGTATCTTTAGTTTTTTTTTCTGAATTTTGTTGAATACTTTTACAGCCGAAAGTATTCAGTAGGGATAAAAATTCTTTTAATTATCTTTAACGCCATTAATCATGAATGTTAGCATAAATTAATGGTTAGTGTTAGGCATTAAATTTAACACCTCTTTTTATTTTGTAATGTATGTATAAGTTATGTATATGAATAACGTACAACAAACCGCGTTAATTTGAATTGCAACATAGAATATATTTGTCAGCAGAAATATATATAGAGAGAAATATTAATGTTAGAAGAGAAATATTAACGTAATTTAAAGAGAAATATTACGTTTTTGAGTTATATTTTCTGTAGCCAACATTTTTTTGAGGTATCCAATAACGTTTTTTGAGGTATATTTTCTAAATTAAAACACAGAATTAAAATTAAAAAACACATTTTGATTTTTAGTAATGAAATTATGCATCCTACTTATATTATAAAGATATACGAGTATTATTATGCGTATCTGTCATCTCATTAGCAGAATTTCAAGAAATTATTTTAAGAAATGATTATAGATAAGTTATATATTACAAAATGATAAATAATAGAAAATGTAGTTATATATTACAAAGCTATGTAGTAAATAATTTAGTTATATATTACAAAGCTATGTTATGTGTATCTGTTCTCTTATTAGAAAAAATTATTTTAAGAATACCAAAGCATCTAATTTTTTAAGAAGATTTTGTTACATTTTTTTTCCTGCAGAAATAAAGCAAAGCAAATATTTGGTAAAAGGTGTTTATCACAAAAAACAAACTTTTAACCAAAACCTGCGTAGAATTTGTAGTAAATTAAGTGAAAATAAATTAGAAAAATTCTTTTTTGTTTAAAACATTTTAGATAAATAATAAAAGTGTGCTTTCATTTTGACTAAGTATTCGTTTTTAAAAAAATATAAACTTGTAATTATGCAGAAACATTGTGTTAGTTTTGAGGAGAAAAAAAAAGAAATCTAGATAAGAATCGTAAGAAAAAATTAAAAATATTATCATGAGTTTAATACTGCCATGATGGCATGATAACAACTAACCTGGTTCGAGATATTCTATGCTGGTCAACTTTATTTTTATTTTCTCTCGTTCCGCTTTCTTTTCTTGAATTGTATTTAATTTATCTTACAAAAAGTTTACTTATAATTTTTTTTGTCATTTATAATATATGAAATAGTTAAAAAATATGTACAATATGTAAAAATTAGAAGTCTGCGTAGAATTTATAAAAATATGTTATAAAAGTATGTCATATTTATTATACGATTTTATTATCGAGCACTAGTATCACTTTTATATGATATACACTGTCTTCCAAAAGTTAAGGAACAACATGTTTTTCGAAGCTCACCATAGAAAAATTACAGTAACAATAAAAAAGTTTATATAAATGATAAAAAAAACGAACTTTATGCAAAATTAGGCAAAAACGAGAGCTACCACTTTTTTTTTTTTATATAAAAAGGACGGGTATATATGAGTGAGAGAAAAATATGCAAATATCAGACTTTCGTAATTACGCGTATAACTTTTGTTGATTTACGACTTTTGTTAGCAGATTCGTTGACACTAGGCAGTGGGGTCCTGCAATGTCTGAGAGAAGTCGTTAGCCCGATTCGTTAAGGTGGCGAGCGGTCGGATGGATGGAAATGGGGTTGTCCCAAGTTGATGCTGCTAGGCGTCTTAACGTGCCTCGCAGTGTGGTCCACCGTCTCTGGAATTAATATCAAACCGAAGCTTCTGTGTCCAGAAGACATGTTCCAGGTAGACCACGAGCTACAACACCTGCAGAAGACCGTTTCATAGCTCTTTCAACTCGAAGGAGAAGAAGCATTTCTGTGTCGTTACTTATTGCAGACCACTTCGTAGCATCAGGGAGAAGAATATCCGCTATTACGGTGTGAAGGCGTCTTCACAGTTCAGGTCTCTATGCAAGGCGACCAGCTGTGCGTGTCCCCTCAACGGACGACGGAGAAGGGCCCACTTATCTTGAGCAAGAGAACACGTTTCCTGGACCAGACAGCGATGGGCCACTGTATTCTTTACAGACGAATCCAGATTCACACTGGAGAGCTATTCAGGATATCTGCTAATCTGGAGGGAGCAAAGCACCAGATACCATCAATTCAATACTGTTGAAAGACACAGTTACCGATGTGGTGGATAATGGTTTGGGTAGGGATCTCACTCGGTGGTTACACTGACATGCATGTGTTCCAGGGAGGAACTGTGACTAGTTTGAGATGTCGGGATGGGATCCTTGATCCATATGTCCACCCATATGCCGGTGCAATTGGCAATTTTTTCATTTTGATGGATGATAACACACGAAATCACCGAGCTGTAGCTGTTGAGCAATATATTAAGGGTCTTGGTTTGGCGCGAATGAAATAGCCAGCTCGATCTCCAGACCTGAATCGAGCATCTTTGGGATTATCTTGATAGACAGGTTGCTGTTTTAAATCCTTCTCCGAAGTCTTTAGGAGAGCTAGAACACAGCTTACTGCGTGTCTGGTTTTCGCTTTCCATTTCGGTAACCGACAACTTAATTGACAGCATGGAAAGTCGATGCCGCCCATGCATTCAAGCTAGGAGTGGCATATCCCTTATTAAAATTCATTTTTGTTACGTTTATATGACATTTTAGCACATAAAACTGTGGTTATTATTTTTTCCAAGAAGAAACTTTTCCGGCGAGATTGCCTTTTTTTTTTTTGTTGAAAATCATTTTTGCGTCTTTCTTATGTAAACTTCTATGTTGCAGTCAGTACATAACTGTTTTGTACACATGTCATCCAAATTTGGTGTTTCTACATTCATTCATTTGCAAATTAGACGTAAAAAGCCGGTTGTTCCTTAACTTTTCGAGGGCAGTATATATAATGAAATTCATTTAATTCAAAATATTTTATTTAGCAGATATAAAAGCATGTCAACATTCTATTAAATAAGGGAAATTTACTGTTAATGGTGTTTTATGAATATTTTTATACAACTTTTATTGATGTTTTATGAATCATATTGAGATTTTTAATGCATTAAAACAATAAATGTTATTTTATTATTGTATGGTCGTTATTTAAAAAAATATGCATATATTTAACCTTGAAAATCTATTATTTTAAATCTACATTTACGTTCAATTTTTAAGCTTGACGAATACTTCTCTTAAAATTCTTAAATAATAAAAAAATACATTCAAATTTAAAAGCAAACTTTCACTTTTTGTATCTTGCTCGTATTTATACTCACATCAGACATTATGCTTAAATAGATGATACTACATTCATAAACACAAATACTTTTATTCATATCAAGATTTTACCATTTTATACATCAATTACTAAATATGAGCAGTTTAATCTCTATCATTCAAACAGCTTTCATTTATAATTCTCTAATCATTATAGCAAAAATATCTACAACTATTTACCTGAAAAATTGAATAATTTAAATTCGTAATATTAAATTTTTATTAAGGTGCACATATGCTGTTTATCAGGAGAAATTTTAAAAATTTTAAAAAGAAAATTTCATTAATGATTTATTTTGCTTAAGATGATATATCCTCTTATTCGATAAATTTAATGATCGTAGTTATAAAATGATATAAATTGATATTAAATATATTATGGAATATTAGTAAAATTTATGTTTTAACTATGTTGAGTTTCTATTAGCTTATATATTACCTTCTATTTTCATTACAAATTTTTATATCTTTAAAAACTGTAATATAATTTAAGTAAATAACTGGAATTATTCAGATATTTTAAAATCAAAACTGCTGAAAATTTAAAGGATATTAAATAAAATTCAATACTTTTTTATATTGTCTATAATCTGTTGCTTTCATGCTGAAGAGTATTTGTTGTAAATTTTTTTTTAACAATATAATGCTTTAAGAATACTAATAATTAACAATACTAATAACTTGTAACAATACAATGCAATTGTTTTGACGATATAATACTTTTTTTAACAATACAAAAACAACAAAATAAGATTTGATATATTTTTTGGTAAATCTGTGAGCCTCCTGTTCTTCTAATGTATGCTATAAATATGCTAACCGACGAGTGATTATAAGATAAAATTTGGATTTTTGGAGTAAATTACATGGGATAAAACACAGAAAACTCCCAACAAGTGTTGCTTCACTATGTGAGTCACTTTATGTACGTTGTTGCAAACGTCCTCGTGTTTCTCGCTTTTGAAAACTGACAGCAAAGGTTACCATCATGCCATCAAAGACTATGAATCACGTGCTAATTATCAATGGGCTACTCATCAAAATGCCATCGAACATCGTTTGAAAGAAAGAAAATAAAATTAGTAATTTAAAAAATGTTTTTGTTTTTTTTATAAAATCAGTAATTTAAAAAAATTTCTGATGTCTTATTGTCCAAATTTAAAACAAGAGTATAACATATTAAAATTTCAATTCTAAAATGGAATTTTATAAAATTTTATTTACGGAGATTTTTATTTTTATGAATTATAGAAAATTTATTTTGAATATAATAAACGTTGAAAAACCTTGTATGATGTGTATATATCATACAAGGTTTTTCAACGTTTGATCATATTATTTCAACGTTGAAAATTTGTATGTATATATATGCATAATATGTATAACATTTTATCATTATTTGAATAGCATTAGTTAATACGCGCAAAATAAAACGTAAGCTTGAATAGAATCTGTAGCATTGGATGAATTAAAATAAATTATTTGTAAATATTTTTTTTAAATTTTCTTTATTATTTAAATTTATCATTACTAATATTTTATGTATTTATTCATTTTCTGCATAATTAAAAAATATGTAGAAAAAATTATATTATTTTTTCCAAATTTATAGTTAAGTAGTTACATCAGTAAATAAATTATTAAAAATGAAATAAAAATAAATCAAGTACTGCATTTTATGTTTTATACAAAAAAATTGTTGAAGGCACTTCGTTATTAGATTAAAAATATTGCAATAAAACTCCCTGTTTCATTAATATATTTAAACATGTTTAGATCATTGAAGAAATTGACAAATTTATAAATTTTATTGTAAATCTATTAAAAAAGCTACTATTGTTGTATTAGATTGTTAGTTTTATTATGTATTGATTTTGTCATTTAAGTCATTTAGAATTTAAATATTTAAAAAGAAATAAAATTTTTTAAACCTCTGTCAGTGGCTTATAAATATTCGAAATTCAAATTAAAATATTAATAATAGGGAAAATATTTTCAATATATATAGATATACTTCGATATATATCTTAATATATATTCTTTCGTTATATATTTATTTCGCTATATATATCTATATTTATATCTATCTATTTATTATATAAAATCTTATATAAATTTAAATGTTTGTTATTTTTCCTTGTTTATATTTGCTAGTTTAATTTTAAAATAAAAATTCCTCTTTGCAAAATTTTCAATAAATTCATTTTTCATTTCAAATAGTTTTGCATAAGATTAATCAAATTTGATCAATAAACATCTTTTATCTTTTTTGCTGTATAAATTTTTAATAGTATTTACTTTATTTGAAAATAAAAACTTTATTCATTTGCTTAAAATTGAAAAAATAAATATAACGATGAAAATGCTTACTTTCCATGCTAGAGAATTAAAAGATTGTTTGTTCAAATAAAACTAATTAGTACATTTTTCTTTTTCAGGTAAGACGACTTTTAATTGTATGAAAAACAGAAAATGTCTTAAAGAAACCCTCAATTAAGGTATATTATTTATCTTCATAAATAAAAATTGATCTTTTTATTTATTTTCATAAATAAGTGTTATATATATATATATATAATTTAGATAGTTTTACTGATTCAATGTTAAGGCTCGATTGACATTGGGGCAACCCTAATAGTTTTTAAAAAATAAAAGAGAATTATTCAATATTGAGAAAATGTAAAATAAAAATGAATAAATGTCAAATTAAATGATATATAACAAATAAATAATAACACAAATCAAATATATATATAAATATATAATAAATAAAAACAGAAATGTCGAACTTAAATAAAAGGCATTCTACTAAAAGCCTTTTCATTACTTTAAAGTAATATTAAAAAAATTAATCAAAAAATGTATGATGTAAAAAATAATAAAAAAGAAATCCATCATTTTCAGTTATGATTTTTTTTATAAAAAGGTTGAATTTTTTTTTTAATTATTAATACTAATAATAATGATAATAGTAATAAAGCTTGTGGTAAATAAAAACGTTTTATAGACTATATTTTTAGAAAATTTAAATGAAAAGTAACCAGTTAAAGATGATGTGACTATGAATAAAAAACATTGTTTTAAATAAAAAGCAAATAACAAAAATTTTTAATAACAGCATTTATATAAGATTAAAAAATTAATAGTTTTTTTCGAATTAAAAGCTAGATAGTATTAAAGAGAAGTCCAAATTTATTTCCGATATTTCTAATAAAATTCGGAAATATTATGACTAAATAAATAACAATTGCTAAAATAAACCCAAATATGCAAGAAAGTCAGTTATCTTAAATATCCCTTAACGTTAAGGTGTTTTTTACTTTAGATATATCAATTGGTAGTTGGTAGACAGGTTGCTGCTTTAAGTCCTTCTTCAAAGTCTTTAGGAGAGCTAGAACAAACCTTACTCCGTGTCTGGTCTTCGCTTCCCATTTCGGTAACCGACAACTTAATTGACAGCATAGAAAGTCGATGCTGCCAATGCATTCAAGCTAGGGCTGGACATATTTCTTATTAAAACTCATTGTTGTTATGTTTCTATGAATATTTTACCACATAAAACTGTGATTATTATTTTTCCAAGAATGGACTTTTGCAGTCAATACGTGACTGTTTTGTGCACAAGTCATCCAAATTTTTTTTGCATTTTTGTTGTAAAAGCAAATCATTTTTGCGTTTTTCTTATGTAAAGTCTTTCTATGTTGCAGTCAATACGTTGACTGTTTTGTGCACAAGTCATCCAAATTTGATGATTCTAGGTGGCCAGATCATTCATTCATGTTCTTTGCAAATTATGGCGCATTGCTCATAAAAAACCAGCTACATAGTCCATAATGGCCAAGTGATCTTGAACATAAGCATTTCCAGAAAATATATATAATGCCATGAAAAAAAAGAACACCATTAAATGAAAGTTCCTTGCTGACAGTTTTGGCAATACTTTCGTGGGGTCTCACTCGAATTCTCTCTCTCTCAACTGAAATATGATATATAGCATAATTCCGATGAGGAAAGTATTTTTTATTTATTTTCTTTTTATGCATTTTATATATATTTTCACTTAACATAATTTAGGTTTATTAAAAAGCAAATTGTCTTTTATATATTTTATTGTATTTTTTAAGACAATGGCAATCCTGAATTTATTTTTCTTCATCAATTATATCAAAGTCTGTTAATTCCCGTCGTGCGGTCATCATCACGTCAAAATTTAACTTGAACAGAAATGAAAGCTCTGCGAAAGCAAAATCTGAAAATTTACATCATTTTTAAAACAAATTGTCTTTTATATATTTTATTGTTTTTATTCATTTTAAAAATGTTTCATTCATTTTTAAAAATTAATATATAATAATTTTATTAACATTTATTAATAGTATATTTTAATTATTATGTGTTATTATTTTGAATGCTTGTTCGCAATATTAGTATTCTATTCCAAGATTACTGCTGTATAGATAATTATGTGAAAATGATGATCCAATAATGGTAGACTTCCTATTATTTTTATAAATGAAATCTTTAATTTGTTTTGATTCCAAGATGAAATGATAATTGTGAAAATAGAAGTTTTAAAAACTCAAACAGAAAATATTTAAATACAAATTTATCAATAATACTCAAATTGTCTTGATGTTAAAATGGAATTAAAAGCAGACCAAACACAGATCACAATAGCAAACAATTGAGAAACCAGACAATACATGTGAGAATGCTGCTTTCGCATCCCCCAATTTTTTAGGGTTTTTTTTTTCATTAAAAATTATATCACGAAGACGAACAACAATAAAATGGATAAAATTGTTGTTTATTTTATGAAAAAACTTTATTCGCTATTATTTAATGAGTGTTGTATGTTTTAGGTAATGTTTGTATATTATTCGTCTTTGGCGCAACAGCCCCTTGGTTGCCCAAGGCCGTCTGCCTATTGGCAGATTTCGAGACAAATTAGCCACGTCAAATATATTTTTATATAATTGTTTATAACAAGTTTAAACGAACAATGTTTAAAACAATTGTATTTTTAAGAATTGTTTTAAATGAAATAATTAAATGCTGTTGTGTTATATTTACTAGAAGCCCTACGGTAGGCCAAGGTCGTTTGCCTATTAACAGATTCCAAGATTGGAGATGTTTTCTTTTACGGGGTAGGGTTGTCAGCCCCACGCCCAACGCTCTGCAGCCAGATTAGACTGGGACAAACTGTTCCAATAGCCATTAACAGACAATTCAATAGCCATTTAACACACACTCAATCGAAACTGATGTTAATTTTGAGTCTTACTAACACTAACGAACTCCCTGGCATTACAGCCCACTGGAAGCCCGTCTGTCTATTCGGCAGATTTAGAGACAGGAGATGGTTATTCTTTACAGGGTACGGTTGTCAGCCCTATGCCGAACGCTCTACAGTCGTATTAGACAGGGACCTACGGATTAAAGTGAATTCCGAATCACTACAAACATCCTTGTCACCGCAGGAAACAAACCTGAAACCTGTTGCACCGAGCCCCAGAAAAAAAAAAATACTGATGTTAAAAAATATTAAATTTGTAAAAAAATTAAAATATATTCTTGTTTATTTTGTACAATAAACTTTTCTCAGATCTTTTCCTTGAAGAAATTGGTTATAATAAATAAATCTGAGACGAATTTTTTTTTCTCTTTTATGGAACAAAATAAATAAGAAATGAATTAGGAAAAAAAAAAAAAAAGTAATTGGCTAAATTTAAATAAGAAAAAAAAAAGGAATTTAAATTGAAAATTTATTAGTGGGCATGGTTGAAATAGTAAACCATTATTAATTATTATAAAAAATATCAGTAATATAGTTTCTAAGACTGCCCCTAACAGATTAAGTTGAACTTCTTCACTTCTCTTCATATGGTCAAGTACGTATTATACTTTATCTCACAAATAATGCAGTTTCAAATCATTGAAATTACAATTGCAAAACTTTTCTTTTTCATCAACGTAATACACGCTCCTAAAATGAAAAAGTTTTTACAAAGATAGAAATAAATACAAAAAAAAAAAAATTACTTTAAATCTTCCATTTGTCAGAAAGTATTCGATTTCTTCCTAAAAGAACCTCAAGCATTAGAAAAAGTGTCCATCAGTTGAATCCTACAAAATGCGAAAAGCAAACCGACTGAAATTTAAAAGTCTGATCGAAACGGCTTTAGATACGCTTCAAACGATCTCATTTCACCCCACCATCTGAAAACTTTTTCAAAGCGAATTTTTGTTCTTCTTCTCTATTGCAGTTGTGAAATTCTTTGATAGATAATTTAACTGATCATGAATACCAAATTGTTTTTGATCCTGTAGGAATCTTTTTTTTTGTAAAGATCGTGTCGCCATCTATGAATAAAATTAATAACTAAAGTTTTGGGAATCTAATGCAAAACCAAATAAAATCAGAAATTTTTTTAAATAATACAGAAAGTGTGGAATATTTTTTTATAAATTATAGCAATAAAATTATTTTTCCCTTTCAAAGTGTTTATATCAAGATATTTTTAAAATTGATCCTTTTTTAGAACTGAATGCACTGCATTGAATTAATGAGATTTTTTTTTTTTTATTTCCAATGGCAAGTTTACAGGACAACAGACATCATAAAAAATACATACAAAGGATATAAGAAATAAAACATACGAAAGATAAAAGAATATAAACATACATATACACATACAAGGAAGATATACACAGAAATAAAAGAAATAATAAATACAATTTTAAAAATCAAATTCATGTTTTAATATTATATAATTCTAGCAGATATGAACCAACATTACCGCCTACACAAAATGAAGCATTTTTAGTTTTGATAAATTTTATTAGGAAATAATACAAAATGGGAAAATCGAATGGAAAATGAAAAAAAATAATAAGAATAAAGAATAAAAAAGAAAATATATTCTGAAACAATATTTATAAAGAAAATGAATATAAAATGAAGTTAAAAGATATTCAAAAATAACAACACATAAATTTCAAAATTTTGCCATTTTAATTTTTAAAAAATTTCAAACATAAATAAATTACGTAAAGAAGCGATTTTTTCAACAGACGTTACCACTTATCACACCCCGAATGGTTTAGGCAACAAATATCAGTATGAAATCAGTATTCCATAATAAAAAATAAAATTTTTATTTCATTAAAAAAATAATGCCCATTTTTTTAGAGAATTGAAACACTTAATAAATTTAGTGAATTGTTAGGACACTAAATGTAATTGTTGGCTATAGATTGACACACAAATGCTCTGTAGTTCATTTTGAATTGTCTGGTTTTCAAAATAAAATCAGATTATTGTTTTCAATATCCTTAAAAAAATTTCTAAGGATTAGCTATATTTATAAAAGTTAATTTAATCATTAACAGACTTCTCTGTCTGAATTAAGTGATGCTTCTTGTAATATTTCAACAATTGCTAAAAAATGTGAGCAATTCTTCGTAAAGTTCTACAGTTATTATATTTTGTTATAATCGTGCGACTACTGAATTCGACAGTTCTTGTGGGAAATCTGCATAAAGTCTTTTTTTTTTTTTTTTTTTTTTTTTTTCCCTCGCGCCAAAATGGTGTTTCAATTTCGCCAAATCTTTTTTTTCTTCTTTTCCTCGCGCCAAATGGAATCTTCAAAACAGCACCATTTTATTTCGTCTTTTGGTGAAAATTGAATGGCAAAAAAAAAAAAAAAAACGCCAAATAAACAAGCACAACCCTATATTGCAGAATTCCGTTCTTGTAGTATTATGACTATTTGCTTCATAAATTTCTTAAGTTACTGAACATTAATATAACTCTCCTGTGTATTCCAGCAGAGTATGATAACAAAAAAAAAAAAAATTGAAATTCGTGAAAGGATTTCAATTTTCTATTTTTAAAATTTTTTTTTATATTTGTGTTGTAATATAATCATATTATCATAAATAGAAAATATTATCGATTAAATAATATCTTTATTTATTTTTGAGACATTGAAAATTCACTTTAATTTTTGTTTGTTTTTTATCAAATGATACTAAATATTTTTGTAGTGACTAAAATATTTAATATAGTTTGATATTAATATTTAGTATTAATGATAAACAACTGAAAAAAGAAACATAAAGAATTTATTATTATTAGATTACGGATAAAAATACAAATTCACGTTCAGCTTAAAAAAATCCTATTAAATTAATTTATTCATTTGCCAAATTAATTTTATAAAAATAATCCGTATTATTTTAAAAAATCAAAAACCTATTTTTCAATGAAATAAATATTAAATGTTTGTAATTTATAGATTCACTATTGCTATTATTATTATCATCAGGAAAATGGGAGTAAATAATAAAGGTTTCGAAAAAAAATATTGTATAGCTTTGTTGTCCGATAAAATTCTATAAATGGCTTTTTTTTTTTTTCAAAAGTAAAACGTTTAAGCAGAATTTAGAACAGAACAAAACGTTTAAATAGAAATTTTTTTTTTTTTTTTAATTTATGGGTATTACAAAATCAAATGTTTTAATTTCCTTTCAGTAGTGGGGCTTACGTATCCAATTTTTAATAATTTCAAAAAACAATGTACTATTACTAAAAAAAAATTTTAACAGTGTAAAATCTAAAATAAATGCAAATCCAAATTAAATTTATAATTTGATAACAAAAACTTTTTATTTTTATTTAAAAAATCCCATTTAAAAAAGATAACTCATCTTGAATATTTTACAGAATTATTCTTTTTCGTTAAAATCGAGGTTTTAAACTTTTTTTTTTTTTTTTCTTTCTTTCTTTTTCCCGTCAGAAAAATTTAAGCTGCATTTATATTACGTTTTTAATTTAAAAGTTTTCGTTTAGGAATTTAAACTCGTTTGTCGATATAATTATTTGCCGATTTTTTTTTTTTTTTTTTTTTTTTTTTTGTGTGTGTGAAAAAAAAATTAATTATGTGTTCTAAATAATTGTAATTACTCTTCTTTTTTACAAACAAAAACACACACACACACGGAAAAAAAAATTGAGACTTAGTTGATACAATACAACTTTTTTTTTGCAGTGTAATTTTTTATAGAATAGTTTCTTACAGAATAATTCATTTTTATAATAATTAATACCTCTTGATAACATTTTTCTTCAGAATATATTACGTTTCAAAGAAATTAATAATGGATTTTTTTGTGTGTGTAAGCTTTGTTTAATTCCTTAGGTAATCAGTTGCATAAATAATTGAATACTTTATTCAATGTTTTTGAAAAATGCGGATATTGATATTTTACTGACAAAAAAAAAAATAATTAACTGAGCACTTGTAAGTATGCAAAAAAAAGTTAACACGAAAAAAAAAAAATTTTTAAGATGAGCGGAACTAAGACATTTTTTTTTTTATTATCATGTATTATCACTAAATATTCAAAAAAAAAAAAATATTAATCATAACTTGTCTTCTTTGTTCTTCGTTTACAAATAGATAGTAACAAAGGAGCTAGTGTTACAAATTGTATAAAAAGTTCAATTTTAGGATCAAGCCTCTATTGTGTTCTAATTTTAATAAAATACTAATTTTGTTGAAATATTAGCTAGAAAATTCAGTTGTAATAGTATTAGGATTATGATGTAATTTATTTGTGGGTGTAGAAATACATTTCTTCATTTGAAATTATTATTGGAGAAAATTTAATTGTAAATTAAATTATCATTCTTCTTCATTGGTACAACAACCCCATGGTTGGCCAAGGTCGTCCGTACTGGCAGATTTCAAGACAGGATATGTTTTCTTTTTACGGGGTGGGGTTGTTAGCTCTAAGCCCAACAGTCATATTAGACCGGGACCTACGGTTTAACGTGGATACTACTACTACAAACATCCATGGCACCGCTGGGAGTCGAAACTGGTGACACCGAGCACCACAGCGCTAGTCACTCGGCCATCAAGCCATAACTAATTTCAATAAATACAAATTTATCATAAGAATTAAAATTTGAAGATTTAATGATTTGTTTCTATTGTTATTTTATGATACGAAAATTTACTATAAGCATTTTAATTAATTAATGTAATTGGTATTCCTTTTATCAAGCATAAAGGGTTGTTATTTACAAAATTTAAATATGAATAATATAAATAAATATATATTTAAATAGAGTAAATCTTATATTTTTAGTAACCTTTCAAATTTCTTATAAGGAATTGTTTCATCTTAGCTTTTACTTAGTAAAATAAAACCACAACTTAATTTTGTTAAATTATTGACACAAAAAAGCAATTATTGCCGTTTATGTTATTTATAAAATGTGTTTGAAATCAGAGTGTCCAAAAATTACTAACCGATTTTCAAAATGAATAAATATAAAAGCTGAAAGCACTGTTCGATTGAATGTGCTTAGAAATGCAGAAAAATTCATTAGCATAATTTTAAAAAAAAAATAGTTGATAAGTTTCCCAAAAGATGGCCTACAAGATAGTAATTGTCTAACATTATATTTTATATATAATTATCCTCATTGATTTATTATATTTAATTTAATATCACATATTTAGATTGATATTTTCAAAATAACCACCATTTGCAACAACAACATTGTGCAGTCTTAGAACAAAAATGGTAGAAACTTGTGCAAACATGGCAAGTTAAAGAATGTTGCCAATCGTAATCTTGGTTAGTTGGGAATTTGAAAGTACACTTAATCTTATAGAAAAAATGTCACAGGAGTTCAAACCTGATTAATAGGAGAGTCAATTAAATGGCGCCTCCTTGTATTCTTACATTCTCTTGTACCAATTTGTGCATGTTCCCAACAGTTTTTTATGATCAATCTATTAGTACAACTGGACATTTTATCCAAGCAAGCGTATCTATTCACCTTGGTTACCTGCATTAAGTGCATTTACAAGTTTAAGCATCGAACTAAAGTAGAATACAATTATTAACATTTGTGAGTTCTTTGAATGAGCTGCCGTCTGTTGATATCACAGCTGTCGCTATGCACGATATGCAAATGCCGTAAGTCGATATGCATAGCATTAAGATGCAGTAGGTCCTCCTTCAATTGAAGCACCTATAGCTTCAATTGAAATCAGGTCATCAGGCCATCTTGTATACAATCAGGTTATACTGGTAAGTTTCCGTGATAACAAAGGTATTTTTACGCTTCAATTAGGGGGAAAGGCAGACAATGTCAACAGCGCATTCTTGGTAATAGCACTAAGAGGTTGGCGAATTTGCATCTTGTATAAACTTTTTCTTTCTAATGCAGCTGGCAAACATTTAGACAGCTTGGTCTTGGATGTCTTAAGGCAAGCCCTGCATAGACGTACTCACTTTGCATTGCCCAGGAGGCACGTGTCACTTGAAGATAAGCCACGGACGCGGAGGACAATGCCCCGCAACGCTCTACGATCCTATTAGACCGGAACCTACTTTTAAAGTGGATTCCGAACCACTACAAACAACCATGGCACCGCCGGAGCGCCAGAGCGCTAGCCACTCGGCCATTTAGGCCCATCTTGTATAAACTAGGACCCATAAAACTGTCCGTGAGCATGAACGTCCGTGGATACATCGTAATCCTGCCTAAGCTGTAACATGCTGCACATCTAACCCATGAACTTTTATTGAATCACTCACTTGGTGGACGATCTGCGTATTAGCCTCTGAGTTTGCAAACACAATCAGCTGATCTTAACAACATAGGTCATTCTTTATCTCCCCAGTCTGTTAAATTTTGAAAACATCCTAGAATTACTCCTATTAATATATACCACACAGCATATTATATATATACACCACAGAAAACTGCGTCTTGTTGAAACAGCATTATTATTCAGAGGGTTGAATTTCAAAGCAAGAAATATCCGGTGTTCAAGAAATAAATCAATTTTTGCACTGCAAAATTTCAATTTCCGAACAACAGAATGCTGAGAGAAGAACAGAATGCTGATCTCAAGAATCGTAACAAGAATATTCAAAGGATTTTAATGTATTTTTTATTATTGGTAGTTTATTTAGATTTTCACTTTTGGTTTCTTGTTGTGTCCCAAAAAATGAGTGACCAATTTTAAAAGCGAATAAATAAAAAACACCGGAGTTACAAAAATACATCATTTACTTCCCGTGCTTAGAAAATCAGCAAATTTGCAATCATAGAATTTAAAAAATGATTACTGCAATTTGGAAAACTAAAAAAATACATTTTCAAATAAATAAATTGTTTATGAAATGCAGTAAAATTTAAATAAAATACAATACCACAGTTTATATACAAAACTATCTATACATTCCGCAGCTGATGATGCATAGAACACATGTTCAGGCGTTGAGAAAAGCAATTTTTAAGATCACTAATTCGCCATTAGCATGTGGTGACCAGAAATTTTAAATTCGCTATGCAAATATGGTTTGTTCCATGAATAATGGAAGTTTGTTAAATAGCTTTGCTCTTTTGTTGGTACTAATGATGGATAATTTGTAAATATCGTAGTTTAGAATTTTTTTTTTATACAATTGCTACAGCGCCATCTTTCAGCAAACTTATTAACTACTTTTTTTGAAATTCTATGTCTGAAAATTTTGTGCATTCCCAAGAACTATGCAGCGAACGGTACATTTCAAGTCTTCATTTGGGGAACCCAGTATAATATATTAAGGTTATTCTGAACTTATTATACTTCCTTACATATTATATATTAGCTTTCATCTCAGAAAAATTGATTATGTTTATAAAAATATTTTGTTTAATTCTAATAAACGTAACTTATTCCTAACCTTCACAGAATCTCAAAAAATTTATACATTAACCCATCACGTTGTCCAATGATAAAATTTGCAGGTAGCAAGCAGGTGGGTTCAGTTTCGAATCCTCTAACGAAAATACTGGATGGCGATTGTGACAAAGAAATCAAGGCTGATAGTCAGATTACCTGATGAAAGATTTTGAGGATTTTTCCTTAAGGTAAGCAAATTATGGGCATTTACTCCTGAAAGTCTTTCTAGAAGGCTGTTACTATCATACTTGGAACTCAAGGATTACCAATATAATCCCCCAAAAAATATATAACAAAAATATATAAATAAAAGCATTTAATTACGGCAATTTAATTTGCACAATGAACCAACATACATAAGTGAAGTATAAACTCAATAAGGTTCGCGAAAAATACTTTGCAATTTTCTAAATTAAAATGTTTCTTAATGAAACAATTTAAATCGATTGTAGAATATTTACTATATAATCCCTTATCAATGAACACCAATAACTCATTGTATAACAGCTCATTTTTATTATAGTTTATCTTTTTTTAATAGTAATGCTTCTTTAAGTGACGTTAACAAATTTTGTGACAAATTTTTAAATTGTGACCTCCTTTTTCACAATTTAAAAAAAAAAATTCATAAACTAATCTCAAACTTTTATATGATAAAAATTTATATAAGATGGACCTTATAATTGTGTAGAATTTAAAAAACCGATAAGTTCTGAATATTATAATCCCAAAGCCTATTGTACAATGTTTCAATCAGAAAAAGTATTTGATTGCCAAGATACAATCCGATATTTATGAAACTGACTTCCCTGTTGGTCACAAAAAATATACTTCATTTCCTCATTTTCAATAATTATCTCATTAATTCAGGAATCCGACAGAACGGGGGCTTACCCTCTGTAGAATTCGAATCCGGGAGATTACGTCCGCAAGCAAATTTAGATACATCCTAAATAATTAAAATTAAGTTCCCGGATTCTAATTTCCAGCAACGAGGACTCTCCATGCTCGGGAATTTAATGTCCCCCCATTTGTAAGGATAATCGGCGATTGCAGTTATGTCAAGGCATTCCAGCGCCCTCTCTGTGGTGACATTCTGTGCACCCGCACTCACTGAAAGAGCTTTAAATATTGGCAATAGATATATTTTGACAATTTGTGCTTAAGCAAAGTTTCACTACTTGCTAAAAAGCTCGTGCGAAGAATATAGTGTTATAAATATATTTTAAGACCTGCAACAAAAACTTTATTTTTCTGAAATATGAGATGTACACATATTTACCGTATATTTACAAATATAATCCAATCCATGTACTAGCCGAGTTCATTTTTTTTTTTTTTTGCTTTAAAAAAATTACCAAAATTCAAAACCTATATATAAGCCGAAATGAAAAAAAAAAAAAATCATGTAAAGTCCATTATTTACGGTATTCTATTATTATTTCTGGTACACAATTTGGTACTTTTCTGTTAGACTGCTGTATGTAATAATTAACATTATCGTGAGATTTTTCGCGTTATCAAGATGCAATAAACCAGCAACTTTAGCAGTTTCAAAAGTAAGATAACTCACTTTTATAAAACAAATAAATAAATACTTAAAAATTATAAACTAAAGAAAGTATTATATATAGCGATATTTGGCAATTTATCGCTTGCGTCAATTAATAGAAAAATACCATTTTTTTTTCCTTCCTTACTTCCATTCGTCCGTCCTTCATTCCTTTTTTCCGTCCATCCTTCCTTCATTTCATCCTTCCATTCTTTTTTTCATCCTTCCTTCCTTCCATCCATCCATCCATCCATCCGTCCTTCCGTTCGTCCTTCCTTCCGACCTTCCTTCCTTTTGTCCTTTCTTCCTTCATTACGTCCTTCCATCCATCTATTCCTTCCTTCCTTCCGTCAGTCCGTTTTCCTTCCTTCTATCCGTCCTTTCTTCCTTCGTTCCGTCCGTCCTTCCTTCCATCATTCCTTCCTTGCTTCCGTCCGACCTAGTTTATAGGAAAATGTATTGTAGCGTAAGATGAATTACTTAATATGTTGAGAATTAAACACTGTGAATTAACTCATTTCTAAGTTATTTCCATTTGTTATTCTTATGTTATCCATTTCACAGCAAGTATTTTCAAACCTAGCAGGTGTTATAGAAATAATATCAACAGTGATATGTGTTGTGATTATAGACATTATCAACAGTTATATGAAATTTATTACGTTCGATAAACGTCTCTAAAATAACCACACATAAATAAAGTCAACGGATTAATGTCTGGAGACTAGTTTCTTTTTACAATGCAACATCATTATTTTTTATTTAAATTGCTGTATCCACCAATTAATTGATTCTTTTCAAGTTACCTTGACAGTCATATTATTAAAAAAATTCAGTTTATTAATTGAATTTTTTAGATATATTTCACCGCATGAATAATTAACATAACTAATTTTTTCCCCAACTTTACAACAGTTGCCATTATTGTGAAAAAAGCGAAAAGAACTACATAACAAAAGAAAATATAAAAGGAACGAAAAAGTCTATTGGTATAAAAGCAATCAAATTGGTTTGTTAGTAAGAAATAATTATTTTCATTAACAACTTATATTATATTGCAAGTCAAAAAATATGGTTTCAATAATATGTGCCCCGAATTTCAATTTAATTTTTGGATGAAATGTGATGTTATTTCTAAAACATTTAATTTTCTATGCACAGATAATCTGTACGAACTGATATTTTTATATCGAATCGATCAAAATTGGAACTAAGAAATGCTTTAAATGCTATTGTGTACAGAAAGTAAGATCAGTTTTCAATTTAAATTCCTGGGGCTTATGGAATTTCTTTTTTTTTCTTTTCGGTTGCTGTCACTTGACATGTGTTTGAAATTTGACGTGAAAATGTCCATTAGTGTTTCAGTTACGCTTGGCTTTGTGAGGCGCTTCCGACGATTTTTTAAATGTCTGAATTAATTGAGCAAAGAACTTGCATTCAATTTTGTTTGCGGAAACCTATAGAATGTTGCAGAAGGCATTCGGTGAGCATTCCTATATCGGAAAGAAATGTTTACAAGTGGTATAAACAGTCCAAAGAAGGCACAGAACGCTTTGAAGACGAAAGGTGCTCTGTTCGAACCTCCACCTCAACCGACGAACCTCACGTGCAAAAAAAAAAATTAAAGATTTGGTGTTTGCAAACCGTCTATTTAGAATTAGAGTCCTTGCAGATGATGTTAAATTTCAAAAGTATCGGTCAATTCCATTTTGGGCCTCAAACGCGTCAAATCTCAATTGGTACCGAAAACACTGAATGCGCCAGCTCACACTGCATTGATTCTTCATGACGTTTTCGCCAAAAAATGAAACCCTTGTCGTTCCTCAACCACCGTATTCACACAGTGCGACTTCTGGCTATTCCCTAAACTCAAAAGGGCCACTCCGGGAACATCGTTTTGAGTCGATTGAAGAGATTCAACGTGAATAGGCGCGCTTTTGAAGGCCATCCCTGCCGATGACTATTTAGCATGCATTGAGGACTGGAAAAAAAAAGTTGGCATAAGTGAATTGTGTCCGGAGGGGATTACTTTGAAAACAATGAAATAAATTTGGAAGAATAAACAAGAGTTTTTCGAAAAAAAAAAAATAATCGGTCTTACTTTTTGGTCTGCAGTAGTATAGTGTTTTCAACCAAAGAATGAGTGATTTTTTTTTTGAGTAAGATTATTGGGTTATATGTAACTAATGCTTAGTTTTTTAATTGCTATTACAATGATGTAAAAAATGTATCCTCTATCCACCAATGCTTGTCAAATTAATGTAATAATATTACATTTTTTGTTTATTTCGGGAATCTCAATTGTTTTTCTTATTAATATCTTTATGGTGTTATATTTTTTGACTAGCTTCAATTTCTCAATTATAATTTTAAAATTTAAAAATTTCTTATATTGATGCAAAAGATTAAAAATTATTAGATAAATGCTTTATATTCGCACAATTTTCTATAAAAAAAAATTTTATAATTTTTTGTTAATTTTTATTTATAAATTTTTTATAAAAAGTTATTATACTGCATTTAAAATTCGATCATCAAATTTGCAAAAAGAATAACATTCAAAAGCAATAAAAATTTCCATCACATTTGATTGATAATCATTAATTCCTATAATTAGTATGATTTCAGTTAAATTAGCAAAGGAATTTTAGTTTAAACTTGTCCGAAAAAAGCAACAACATTGAACTATTATCATTTAAAAATGTTCTGATTAAGAAAGCATTCGAAAAATATAGTTTTGTAGAAATAAATAAATAGTGCTTTCTATCTTATTAGGGCATTAGTGTTTCTTATCCCACTTGGTAAACAGTGACATATAAATCCAGGAACCCGGGTCTCATGGACGGAAGGGTCAGATTTTTGCATTAAAGGTGACCCGTAGGTAGAGTCTGACTTGGCTTCGTGACGCTGTCTTTTTTTTACGGAGTAGAGTTGTCAAGCACTACGCCCAAAGCTGTACAACCATATCAGAACAGGACGTATAGTTTAAAGTTAATTCCGAACCACTATAAACACCCATGGCACGAACTCGAACTGGAAACCTGACAGAGCTCCTGAAGTCACTCTGTCATCAAGCACCAGCGTTAGTGTACATGAAATAAGAGAAATTGACTCATTGTAATTAGATAGTTGAAAATTACAAAATCTTTTTACAAATCAAGCAAGCATAGTAACAAAAAACAAAAATAATATTAGAAAAAATTGAAAATCCATTTAAGGTAAGAAGAAACAATAAAATTGTGTTTGCTATTTTTTTAAATCGTAATAGCATAAATGATAAATAATATATTTTATACATCTAAAAATCTTTTTCTTAACAGATACAAATAATTATTAATTTTAATTCATTAATTCTTAGGATTCAAACGTTCAATAGGTAAATTATAAAACCAAAAACAATTTAATACAAGCTTTTTATTATATTTACCATCTAGATAATAAAGAATTAACCTTCTTAAATAACAATTTCTTAAGGCACTATTAATAACGAAAATTATTTTACAAGAAACAGTGTTCACTTATATCATGTTTTGCCAAGACAGTTTGGGGGTGTTCGTTCAACTTTACTGACAGCAAATAATGAAGAACCACGCCATAATCTCTTGAGAAATAAAATGTTGCCACGTTCTTAAAGATAATTTATAAAAAAAAAATCATTCTTTTTCTTTTTTTTTCCCCTACTTCAACTAAAATAATTCTCGTCTGAAGAAGAGAGAAAAAGTCGAAAGTATTTTTGCTACCGAGCGCAATAATTCTAGCCAGAACATATTTTATTGTTTCTTCCGAACATACCGCATGCTTTTTAATGTTTCTCTGCCGCTTGTTTCTTGCGTTTGGGATTTTAGGGGATTCTAAATTTTCCACTTGATCTCATCGCATCAGACGAAGTTTCCACTCGTGAGATTCCACTTTATCTCGAGAATGGAACGGAAAAAGAACATTTTTTGTTCTTTTTTTTTTAAAGATGTCTTTTTCGAGAAGAGGTTCCGTGACGAACATTTACTTCGAGGGGTTTTTTTGTTTCATTTGGAAATAAAACAATTCTTAGTAAAAACGATTTTTATGCCAGATGGTGTGTTTTTAACGGATTTTTCATAACAATAAAATTGAGCACAAAAATTTTCTTCTTAAATTCTAGATGGAACGATTTTCGTAACCGTTAATGTTAAAAACATCTGCTTTATAGAAATATATTTCTTTCGAACTAATTCAAAATTATTTTTCAAATTGGTGAATAAGGGGTATTAAAATGTTCACACAAATAAAAATCATATATTATTTGTAAATTCTTTTCATCATTGGCACTATAGCGCCTTGGTGACCAAGACCGTAGACCTACTGGCAGATTTCGAGACAGGAGATGTTTTTCTTTTTACTGTGTAAGGTTGTTAGCCCCACGCACATCAATCAAAATAGATCGAGACCTCTGCTGAGAGTGGATTCTACAGACTATTTCAAACATTCATGGCGCCGCTGGGACTCAAACCCTAAACCTGTGGCACCGAGCGCTTCTCACTCGTCCATCAGGCTCCACCGCATGGGACTTGTGATTGTATAGTTAATTAGATAGTTGAAATTGGCCATTATGATTTGAAAATTACAAAAACTTTTGTAAATGAAGCAAACATAATAACACGAAATAAAATAAGATAAAAAAATATTAAAAATTCAGTTATGTCAAAAAACAATAAGTGTATTTACTTTTTTTTTTAATCGTATTTGCTTAAGTGATAAAAATGATATTTGTACACCCTAAAATTCTTTTCTAAATAGAAGAGATTTAAATAATTATTAATTTTAAATTATGAATTCTTCATATTCTAAAGTTCAATAGGTAAATCATAAAATCAAGAAGAATTGAAGCCTTTCTTTAGTTTTTATGGCAAATCTAGATAATAACAAAGTCTTGTTAAAGGAAATTTCTTATAGCAACAATTACTAACGAAAATTAATTTGACAGAAAATGGTTCCATTTATATCATGTCTGCCATGCCAGTTTGAAATGGTTGGTTACAAACTTTACTGACAGCAAATAATGTAGAACCACGCCATAATCTCTTGAGAAATAAAATGCTGTCACGTTGTTAAAGATAATTTTTAAAAAAAAAATAAATCCTTTTTTTTTTTTTCAACTTCAACTAAAATAGTTCGCGTCTGAAGAAGGAGGGGAAAAAAGACCCAAGTCTTTTGATAGAGAGCGCAATAATTCCATCCAGAACATATTTTATTGTTTCTTCCGAACATTCCGCATGCTTTTTAATGTTTTCTCCCGCTTGTTTCTTGCGTTTGGGTTTTAGGGATTCTAAATTTTCCAGTTGATCTCATCGCATCAGACATGAGTTTTCACTCATGAGATTCCACTTTATCTCGAGAATGGAGAAAAAAGAACATTTTCGTTCTTTTTAAAAGATGGATTTAAGAAGAGCTTCCGTGCCGAACATTTTTTGGGTTTTTTTGTTTCATTTGGAACTAAAACAATTCTTAGTAAAACGATTTTATGCCAGATAGCACCATTCTTTCATTTTTAAAACGGATTTTTCATAACAATAAAATTGAGTAGCGAAATTTTCTTATTAAATTCTAGATGGAACTGTTTTCCGAAACCGTTAATGTCAAAACCATCTGTTTTATGGAAATATGAAAACATTTCTGTAGAACTAATTCAAGAATTATTTTTAAGAAATGGTTAATAAGGGCATTAAAATGTTCAAATAAGTAAAAATCATATATTATTTATAAATTCTTCTTCATTGGCTCAACAACCACATGGTGGGCTACCTACTGGCAGATTTCGATACAGGAGATGTTTTCTTTTTACTTTGCAGTGTTGTTAGCCTTACGCAAAATAATTATATTAGATCGAGACCTACGGTTAAAGTGGATTTCAAATCACCATAAACACCCATGGCACCCCTGGATTTGAACCTGAAACCTGTGACTGAGCAATAGTCACTTCGCCATCAGGCTCCACTGCATTGGGTTTGTGATTGGATAGTTAAATTAGATAGTTGAGATTGCCTCATTGTGATATAGTTGAAAATTACAAAAATTTGTAAATGAAGCAAACATAATAACACGAAATAAAATAATATAAAGAATATTAAAAATTCAGTTAAGACAAGAAAAAAAGTTATATTTAATTTTAATCATATTAGTTTAAGTGATAAATATTATTTCTTATTATTATATTATCTTATATCTTATTATTATAAAAAAGAGACTCAAATAGTTATTAATTTTAATTCATGAATTCTTAATATTCTAAAGTTCAATAGATAAATCAAAAAACCAAAAAGTATTGAAGCCTATTTTATATTTTTATATCCAATATCCATAACAACAAAAAATTAAGCCTTCTTAGAGAGCAATTTCTTAAGGTACAATTACTAACAAAAATTATTTTACAGAAATAGTTTTCACTTATATCATGTTTGCCATGCCAGTTTGAAATGGTTCGTTCCAAACTTTACTGACAGCAAATAATGTAGAACCACGCCATAATCTCTTGAGAAATAAAATGTTGCCACGTTCTTAAAGATAATTTTTTTTTGAAAAAAATTTTTTTTTTTTTTTTCTAACTTCAACTAAAACAGTTCTCGTCTGAAGAAGGACGGAAAAAAAGTCGAAAGTGTTTTGCTACCGAGTGCAATAATTCTAGCCAGAACATATTTTATTGTTTCTTTCGAACATTCTGCGTGCTTTTTTAATGTTTTTCTCCCACTTGTTTCTTGCGTTTGGGATTTTACGGGATTCTAAATTTTCCAGTTGATCTCATCGCATCAGACATCAGTTTTCACCCGTGAGATTCCGCTTTATCTCGAGAATGGAACGGAAAAAAAAAAGGAACATTTTCGTTCTTCTTAAAGAGGTTCCGTGCAGAACATTTACTTGACGATTTTTTTTTTGTTTCATTTGGAACTAAAACAATTCTTAGTAAAACGATTTTTATGCCAGATAGCGTCTTTCTTTTTTTTTTTTTTTTTAAAAAAAACGCATGTTTCATAACAATAAAATTGAGTAGCAAAATCTTCTTAAATTTGGATGGAAAGGTTTTCGAAACCGTTAATGTCAAAAACATCTGCTTTATAGAAATATAAAAATATTTCTATAGAACTTTTTTTTTCTTTTCTAATGCAGCTGGCAAATAGACCGTGATCTTTTTTAAGCCATAAGAGTTGCATAGACGTTATTCACTTTGCTTGACCCAGGGGGCGCATGTAACTTGAAGATAAGCCACGGAAGAAGAATAACAATGCCAACGCAATGCCCCATGATCCAATTAGGACTGGGACCTACGGTTTAAAGTGGATTCCGAACCACTACAGACGCCCATGACAACGCCGGAATTTGAACCCTATACCTGTGGTACCGAGCGCCAGAGCGCTAGCCACTCGCCCATCAAGCCTCTCTATAGAACAAATTCAAAATTATTTTTAAAAAATGGTGAATAAAGCCATTGAAATGTTAAAATAAATAAAAAAATCATGTACTATTCATAAATTCTTCTTCATTGGCTCAACAACTCCTTAGTGGGCCAAGCCCGTAGACGTACTGCAGATTTCGAGACAGGAGATGTTTTCTTTTTACTTGAAAAGGTTGTTAGCCGTACTCACATCAGTCAAATTAGACCAAGAACTCCAGCTTAAAAGTGGATTCCGAATCACTACAAACATACATGGCGCTCCAGGGACTCAAACCCGAAACCTGCGGCACCAAGAACTAGTCACTGCCGTCAGGCTCCACTGCGAGGGGCTTGTGATTGGATAGTTAAATTAGATAGTTGAATTTGGCTCGTTGAGACATAGTTGAAATTTACAAAAACTTTTTGTAAACGAAGCAAAAATAATAAAACGAAATAAAATAATATTAAAAAATCCAGTTAAGGCAAGAAACAATGTTATATTTATTTTTACTTTAAATCTTAATAGCTTAAGGGATAAATATTATATCTAAAAAATAAAAAGAGACACAAAGAATTATTAATTTTAATTTATGTATTCTTAATATTCAAAAGTTCAATAGGTAAATTATAAAACCGAAAAGAATTCAAGCCTTTCTTTAGTTTTTATCTATTTAATTTGTGAAATCTAGATAATAAAAAATGAATTAGTTTTTATTAAAGAGCATTTTATTAAGGCACAATTAATAACGAAAATTATTTTACAGAAATAGTTTTCATTTATATCATGTTTGCCATGACAGCTTGAAATAGTTCGTTCCAAACTTTACTGACAGCAAATAATGTAGAACCACTCCATAATCTCTTGAGAAATAAAATGTTGCCACGTTCTTAAAGATAATATTTTTAAAAAAATAAATTCTTTTTTTTTTCTTCCAACTTCAACTAAAATAGTACTCGACTGAAGAAGGGGACGAAAAAAGCCGAAATTATTCTGCTACGGAGCGCAATAATTCTAGCCAGAACATATTTTATTGTTTCTTTCGAACATTCTTCGTGCTTTTTAATGTTTTTCTGCCTCTTGTTTCTTGCGTTTGGGATTTTCCAGGATTCTAAATTTTCCAGTTGATCTCATCGCATCAGACATGAGTTTTCACTCGTGAGATTCCGCTTTATCTCGAGAATGGAACAGAAAAATAACATTCTCCTTCTTTTTTAAAGATGTCTTTAAGAAGAGGTTCCGTGCTGAGCATTTTTCTTGGAGTATTTTTGTTTCATTTGGAACTAAAACAATTCTTAGTGAAACGATTTTTATGCTAGAGAGCGTCGTTCTTAGCTTTAAAAAAAAACGTATTTTTCATAAAATTGAGTAGCAATATGTTCTTCTTAAATTCCTAAATGGAACGGTTTTTGAAACCATTAATGTCAAAAACATCTGCTTAATATAAATATATTTCTATCAAACTAATTCAAAATTATTCTTAAAAATGTAGAATAATGTCATTAAAATGTTCGAATAAGTAAAAATCATATGTTATTTATAAATACTTCTTCATTGCCTCAACAACATCCCTTGGGGCCAACCGTAGACCTACTGGCAGATTTCGAGACAGGAGATGTTTTCTCTTTACTTTGTAGTATTGTTAGCCCTACACTCATCATTTATATTAGATCGAGACCTACGGTTAAAAGTGTATTTCGAACCACTACGAACAATCATGGCACCTCTGGGACTCAAACCCGAAATCTGTGACAAAGAACTAGTCACTCGATTATCAGGCCCGACTGCGTTAGTATAAAAAAAATGAAAAATTGGCTCATTGTGATTGAATAGTTGAAAATTACAAAATATTTTTGCAAATCAAGCAAGCACAGTATTACGAAATCAAATAATATAAAAAAATAAGAAGTCAGTTAAGGTAAGAAGAAAAATAAATTATGTTTACTCTTGTTTAAAATCATATTAGCGTAAGTGGATATTTAAAAAAAAAGAGATTCAAATAACTATTGATTTTAATTCATAAACTCTTAATACTCAAAAGTTCAGTAGGTAAATTATGAAACAAAAAGAATTGAAGGCTTTTTTTTTTTTTTAATTTTTATATCAAATCTATATAGATAATAACAAAAGAATTGGCTTTCTTAAAACCAAATTTCTAAAGCAACAATTAGTAATGAAAATTATTTTACAGATATAGTTTTCATATATATCATGTCTGCCATGACAGTTTAAAATCGTTCGTTGCAAACTTTACTGACAGCAAATAATGTAGAACCACGCCATGATCTCTTGAGAAATAAAATGTTGCCACGTTCTTAAAGATAATTTTTTTTAAAAAATAAATTCTTTTTTTTTTCCAACTTCAACTAAAATAGTTCTCGTCTGAAGAAGGGGAAAAAAAAAAAAAGCCGAAAGTATTTTGCTACGGAGCGCAATAATTCTAGCCAGAACATATTTTATTGTTTCTTCCGAACATTCCGCATGCTTTTTAATGTTTTTCTCCCGCTTGTTTCTTGCGTTTGGGATTTTAGGGGATTCTAAATTTTCCAGTTGATCTCATCGCATCAGACATGAGTTTTCACTCGTGAGATTCCACTTTATCTCGAGAATGGAACAGAAAAAAGAACATTTTCGTTCTTTTTAAAGATGTCTTTAAGAAGAGGTTCCGTGCCGAACAATTTAAGTTTTTTGTTTGTTTTTTTTTGTTTCATTTGGAACTAAAAAAACTTGGTAAATCGATTTTTATGCCAGATAGCGTCGTTCTTAGTTTTTTTTTTTAAAAACGGATTTTTCATAACAATAAAATTGAGTAGCAAAATTTTCTTCTTAAATTCCTAGATGGAACGGTTTTCGAAACCGTTAATGTCAAAAACATCTGTTTTATAGAAAAATACAAACATTTTATAGAATCTAATTCAAAAGTATTTTGGTAAGATGGTGAATAAGGCATTAAAATGTTCAAATAAGTAAAAATCATATACTATTCATAAATTTTTCATTGGCTCAACAAATCCTTGGTGGGCTAACCGTAAACCTACAGGCAGATTTCGATACAGAGATGTTTTCTTTTTACTTTGGTAGTGTTGTTAGCCGCCCAACTCAACATTTATAATAGATCGAGATCTACCGTTATGAAAAATTGAGCGCTGGATTTCGAACCACTACAAGTGTATTCATGGCACCACCGGGACTCGAACCCGAAACCTGTGACAGAGTTCTAGTCACTCGATCATCAGGCCGATGTGATCAGTTAAAAATATGAAAAAATTTGATTTTTGAAAATTACAAAATCTTTTATAAATCAAACAAACATAGTAACACGAAATCAAAAATATAAAAAATAAAATCTCAGTTAAGGTAAAAAGAAACAATAATTATATTTACTTTTTTTTAAATATCATTAGCATATAGATGACAAATATTACATTTATATATCTAAAAATATTTTCTAAATAAATAAGAGATTCAAATAATTATTAATTTTAATTAATGAATTCTTAAAACTCAAAAGTTCAATAAGTAAATTATAAAACCAAAAAGAATTGAAGCCTTTTTTTAAATTTTTATATCAATCTAGATAATAAAAAAAGAATTACTATTCTTAAAGAACGCAATTTCTTAAGGCACAATTACTAACGAAAATTATTTACAGAAATAGTTTCATTTATATCATGTTTGCCTATGACAGTTTGAAAGGGTTCGTTCCAAACTTTACTGACAGCAAATAATGTAGAACCACGCCATAATCTCTTGAGAAATAAAATGTTGCCACGTTCTTAAAGATAATTAAAAAAAAAATAATTTTTTTTTTTTTCCCCAACTTCAACTAAAAAGTTCTCGTCTGAAGAAGGGAAGAAAAAAGCCGAAAGTATTTTGCTACGGAGCGCAATAATTCTAGCCAGAACATATTTTATTGTTTCTTCCGAACATTCCGTATGCTTTTTAATGTTTTTCTTCCGCTTGTTTCTTGCGTTTGGGATTTTAGGGGATTCTAAATTTTCCAGTTGATCTCATCGCATCAGACATGAGTTTTCACTCGTGAGATTCCACTTTATCTCGAGAATGGAACAGAAAAAGAACATTTTCGTTCTTTTTTAAAGATGTCTTTAAGAAGAGCTTCCGTGCAGAACATTTACTTGGATTTTTTTTTTTTTTTTTTTTTCATTTGGAACGAAAACAATTCTTGGTGCAACGATTTTTATGCCAGATAGCATCATTCTTTCTTTTTTTTAAAAACATGATTTTCATAACAATAAAATTGATTAGCAAAATTATCTTCTTAAATTACTAGATGGAACAGTTTTCGAAAAAAAGTTAATATTTCCAAAATATCTGTTTTATAGAAATATATATACATTGAACTATTTCAAAATTCTTTAAAAATTGGTGAATAAGAGCATTGTTGTTGTTGTCGTATCCATCATGGAAGGTGGGGGAAAGGTGCAGCTTCTGTTCTGATGGAGCACCCGTAGGTAGAAGTCTGATTTCTGCTCCGTGACGCTCTAGCAGTCATGGAAACCGTGACCTACTGCTTAAAATGGGCACTGGAAAAATGGAATAAATCCGAGCCACAACAAACATCCGTGGCACCGCCGGGACTCGAACCCGAAACCATTTTACCGTGCGCCAGAGCGCTATACACTCGGACATTCAGGCCCAACAGTCATATTGAAATGTCCAACTAAGTATACTATACATACATAAATTCTTCATTTGCTCAACAACCCCTTGGTGGGCCAAGGCCGTAGACGTACTGGCAGATTTCGAGACAGGAGATGTTTCTTTTTACTTGGAAGAAGTTGTTAGCCGAACTCTCACATCAATCAAATTAGACTCAGACCTCCGGCTGAAAGTGGATTTCGAATCACTACAAACATTCATGGCGCCGCTGGGACTCAAACCCGAAACCTGTGGCACCGAGAGCTAGTCAGTCTGCTCTCAGGCTCCCTGCATGGGGCTTGTGATTTAGTTAAATTAGATAGTTGAAATTGGTTCATTGTGATATAGTTGAAAATTACAAAAAAATTTTTGTAAATGAAGTAAACATAATAACACGAGATAAAATAATATAAAAATCCAGTTAAAACAAGAAACAATAAATTATATTTACTTTTATTTTAAATCGTATTGCCTTAAGGGATAAATATTATATTTATACATATTAAAATCTTTTCTAAATAAAAAGAGATTCAAATAATTATTAATTTTAATTCATGAATTTTGAATACTCGAAAGTTCAATAGGTGAATCATAAAACTAAATAAAAAAAAGTATTAAAAGAATTTATTTAGTTTTTATATCAAATCTATTTATAATAACAAAAGAATTAAGCCTTCTTAAAAGCAATTTCTTAAGGCACAATTATTACCGAAAATTATTTTAGAGAAATAGTTTCATTTATATCATCCTTGCCATGACAGTTTGAAATGGTTCGTTCCAAACTTTACTGACAGCAAATAATGTAGAACCACGCCATAATCTCTTGAGAAATAAAATGTTGCCACGTTCTTAAAGATAAAAAAAAAAGTTCTTTTTTTAAATAATTTTTTTTTTTTTTTTTTTTTGTTCTGAAGAAGAGGGAAAAAAAGCTCAAAGTATTTTGCTACGGAGTGCAATAATTCTAGCCAGAACATATTTTATTGTTTCTTTCGAACATTCTTCGTGCTTTTTAATGTTTTTCTCCCGCTTGTTTCTTGCGTTTGGGATTTTAGGGGATTCTAAATTTTCCGGTTGATCTCATCGCATCAGACATGAGTTTTCACTCGTGAGATTCCACTTTATCTCGAGATTAGAAAAAGAACATTTTCCTTCTTTTTAAAGATGTCTTTAAGAAGAGGTTCCGTGCCGAACATTTATTTCGAGGTTTTTTTTTTTCACTTGGAACTAAAACAATTCTTAGTAAAACAATTTTTATGCCAGATAGCATCGCTCTCTTTCTTTTTTTTTTTTTTACAATAAAATTGTAAAATTGATTTTCATAACAATAAAATTGAATGGTAAAATGTTCTTCTTAAATTCCTAGATGGAACTGTTTTCGGAAACCGTTAATGTCAAAACCATCTGTTTTATGAAAACATTTCTATAGAACTAATTCAAAATTATTTAAAAATGGTGAATAAGGGCATTGAATTGTTATATGATTTTTACTTTTTGAACATTTCAATGCCCTTATTCACCATTCTTTTTCATAAATTCTTCTTCATTGGCTCAACAACCCCATAGTGCGCCAAGGCGGTAGACCTACAGGCAGATTTCGAGGCAAAAGATTATCTCTTTTTACTTGGTAAGGTTGTTAGCCCTACGACTTATATTAAATCGACAACTACTGTTTAAAAGTAGATTGCGAACCACTACAAGCATTCATGTCACCGCCGGGATTCAAACCTGAAGTACCGAAAGCCAAAGTCCTACCCAATTGGTCATCAGGTCGCTTAAGAGATGGAAAGATATGGGGAGTTAGTATGTATTAGGCAATATTTAGCTTTATACAAATCATTCAAAAACTAATAAATCTATAAAGAAAGCCATTTTATTATGAAATAAAAATAAAATAATAATATTTATTGAATAATATTTAATATGTATTTAAACTCGTTATGCTTATTTCTAAGTGTAGCATATTCAAACATTTTTCATAAGTTAATTTTCTTTTAAATAATGTTTTCGTCAAAAATCGAAAGTTAAACCGTCAAAAGTATGATCATTTCATCTAATTGAACGTTTCTATAGAACTAATTTCAGAACATTTCTATAGAACTAATTTCTGAACATTTCTATAGTGGGATTTCTATAGAACTAATTTCTAGAACATTTCCAAATTTTAGCCATTTCTATAGAACTGGTTTCTATAGAACTAATTTTAGAACCAATTTCTAGAACATTTCTATAGAAAATGTTTTTTCTTTTCACAGGGTAGGGTTTTCAGCCCCTAGCCCCGTTTGCCTGCAACGCGAAAGATGTTTTCTTTTCACACAACCCTACGTTTACAACCCTATTAGACTGGATCTATGGTTTAAAGTAGTTTCCAAATCACTAAAAATATTCATGGCACCTTGACACTCGAATCAAAAGGCACCAGTGCCCCTATTTATAAATTTATAAATTTTATTGCTAAAAAAAAAAAGAGACATTGTTCATTTTGAGCTTTTTAAGATTTGTGTTATACAAATAATATATGTGGGACAGTTACCTCTCTTATTTTAAATAAACAGTAATTCTTTTTTTTTTTTATAAAGAAGTTGCTCAGCAATGGTGTAACTTAAGTCATACTGATTCTGCTTCAATTCCTTCACATCACTGACAAATGACGAAATCATAAATTGTCTTGTAAGAAAAAAATGAACTCACACCTATGTCATTAATTATGTTTATTAGTAAAACTGTTCTTTCTTATAGAAATGGCATTAAATAAATTGCATCAATTAAATAAATTGCATCAATTGCATTGAACATTTACTTGCCGAGTTTTTTGTTTCACTTGGAACTAAAGCAATTCTTATTAAAACAATTTTTATGACAGATAGCATCGCTCTTTTTTTTTTTAAATACATTTTTCATAACAATAAAAGCAAAAGTTATTCTTAAATTCCTAGATGGAACTGTTTTCGAAACCGTTAATGTCAAAACCATCTGTATTATGGAAACATTTCTAGATTTACTTGCATTGAACATTTTCACATTGAAATATAAATAAGCGTATTTTCTGTATTTTACTTTTTTATTTAATAAACACCTTAAATAACCATCTAATCTTCTACAAATTCTACCAGTAAATTAATAATTAAATACAAAAATGGAAGAAAATTCATGCATTCAACATAGAAAAAAAGTACATTACTTAACCAGTACAAACACAAGAATCAAAGGCATTAAATACATCAAAGAATCAAAATTATATCACAAAGAGAAACCTCAATTTTCAAAGACCTCACTGGAGTTGACAAGGTTGAATACTGAAAATATGTGGAAGTCGAAAGCATCTTGATCGATATAAGTTTCGCCAAAGATTGGTTGTAAAAAGAGTGTGGATTTGGAATTTTGTATAGCTTAATCAGAAATGCTTAAAGTTGTAGCGTGCAGATTGGACAGCAAGATTGTAAATTGGTATAGTTGGGTTGGGATAATGGGATAATGGGGTTAATTGGTATAGTTGTGTTGGGTTTGAGAACTCACAGCTTTATTTACACACACACTGACACCACACACATATAATTAGAGGCATATACTGTTTAACACATTTAAAGACAGAAATTTGTGAAGTTAGTCCACTTCTAGGCCGAAAACCCAAAACGGATACCAGCAGGGTGAGTGAAATATAGTTCATCTCCGGGTGAAAGTCTGTAGGCCAACTAATGCGCCAGGTGCCCTAAATATCTTTCCTGCAGGGTTGAGAGACTATAAACTAAACGTTTCTGAGCGAGAACGCACGTTGCACTGTACTTCCTCTTGGGTGAGAATCTCGAGGCCGACTGACCCTTTTTCCTAAACGCCACGGGGCCGCTTTTATCAGTATTATGAGGGAGCACGGTTACAAAGTGTTTCAGATATGTATAATGATGCAACTTTGTTTAAAAGAAGTTTCTTAGTTTCCATGGTCTTTTTTTTTTTTTTTAATGCTAGTTTTCATATAAATTTTTGTCTGAAAACCCAAATTTTCGAAGTAAAAAATAATTAGAAATAAGATCTCAGAAATGTCGACATTGTCCCAAAATTCCAAAGCGCAAACTATCCCATTTGCGCTAAAAAAAAAAAAAAGAGGGCTTAGATATCGTAAGGAAATATGGTATGAAATACATTAGTTTGCATTTCATGAAGCATTCAGTGCTTTTATCATTTAAATTAGATTGATATTGCGGGATTAGAGTATCTTACATGTTTAGGGAACAATGTATTTATAAATATGTAAAATGTACTAGCATATTGTTACGAAATTTCTTATCAGTATAAATAACTACAACTCTATTCATTTCAATACAATGTAATTTGAATTTTAAATTGTCCCATATATTTTGCAGTGCATATCTTACTTATATATACAATATTTCACCTTTTTCCGAGAAAGATTAATATTAATATTATTCCTTCCTGTATCTTAGTATGGACAGAGAATTTAAATATCAATAAATATTCAGCTACGCCGTTCCTTATATTAAAAAAGATAATACTCTAATAGTAAAAAATATTATTTTAATATTTGCGAGATGAAGAAAACATCGTAGAAAGCGTTTTTTAAGGATGTCAGACAGGTAAATTGCCTCATAAAATAATTGCAATGCATGTTTTTATAGCAACGTGAACGAACTTGTAATTATAATACAGTCTATTAACCCACTATGATGGTTGTTTCCATTTCAACAAATCAAAGTCGTTCTTGAAATTATGAGTTACATAATTATTTTTTTCAAGAAAACCTTTCTTTCTGTCTCTCAATTGAGACAAATCATTCTAAAGGGAGGATTAACTGAAATTATGTATTATCATAACTTTTAATTACATAAAAATTGAATTCATGCTGTAAGAGTTCTTAAACAAATGCGTGTAGTAATAAAATACAATGACTTGTACTAATTAATAATAAAATTCAATTTAGTAAATAATTTTGTTTGCTCGTATTATAATACAATATTGCAAAATAATACGAGCAAACAACTTCAGTAAAAACCTTTTTCAAAAGCTCAAAAAAACAAGTAATTTGAACCACAGACTCTTTAAATCTACCTTTTAATGGCAATCCATGTTTTTTCAATTCCATTAGCTCATACTTCTCCCTATATATATCGCGTTCAAATTTTCAATCGTTCATAAAATATTTTTTATTCAAATAAATTTTTTTAACTTGTAGGGATGACACTGGATGTTAATATAGTTTTTTTAAATATTAATTCAGTAATTAAATTGAATTAATCAATTTTGTTTTTTTTTACATTTCAGTTGCATGTATCTAATAATAGATGGCGCCAGATGTAAGAGGAAAATTTCCACTTTATTTGTAAAGAACTTTTCTGTAATATAGTGAAAAAAAAAGTAGGAAAGGACTTTAAAATTTTTTTGTTAATATTATTTGTTTCTAAAGCTAAAGAGGAGGATAGAGAATATATATATATATATATATATATATATATGCAATAGCTGAATGCAAAATTGGCTTGAGGTTTGACCTTTGTTACCAAGATCTTTAGATTTGAACCCTGGCGATGGTATTGTTGTTTGTTAGTGTTTCAGAGTCCACGTTAATTAGCACTAAAGTGTGCATAAAAATGACCTTGGAGCTACATACCAAACCTATATATCTATATGCCACACGCAACAGCGATGAGTAAAGTGAATTTTTTTTTTTTTTTTTTTTTTTTTTCATGCTTAAAAATGTTTGTTCCTGAATATATGATTATCCGAATTAACTTGCGGATCGCATTTTGTGTATTATAATTCGTATTTATTTCGTTAAACACAATTTTAAAACCGGACCCAGTTTTGGCAATAAATGTCATAAACATATAATTGCGTAGATGGGAATCCTGTATATTTGTCAACATATTATTGTCGAGGGATTGAAATTTTTCATTAAAATATTTTCTAATATTTAATTTTATATTTTTTATCGACATCATTTAGAGTCTAAAGAATCCTTTCTTTTTTTCGTCAAAATCTGAAAATCTTTTAAGTATTTTATCAATTATTTTTTTAAATAAATTGCATATATTTTAAAATCGTTTTTAGAAAGCTTATATAGCATAAGAACAGGTGGAAAAAAAAATTTAATCAAAATTACACTGAATTCAAATGGATAGAACAATAATTTTTATGTTGATAACAATTTTCGAAACATTATATCATAATTTTTTTTTTTAAATATTGAAGATTTAATTATTTATTATCAAAGATATTTTCACCTTAATATTTTAGCTACGTTAATAATGCAGAATGAATTATGTAGTTTGAATAATAAAACTATAGCATTTCTAATAAATCGCAAGCTAATGTATTATATTATTGTGTCCAAAAAAGTAAGACCACTATGGGACCAGTAGATAATCCTAAAGAAAAAAAGTGTTTAAGGAAATTTAAAAATACATGGCTCTATCAACTTAAATACAATAACAGCATAGAGTTGAAAAATACCAATTAATATATGTGAGTACATGAGTAGTAACAACCTAAGTTTATAAATAAATGACAGCTATCTAAACCATTTATGCATATACTACTGTGTCCAAAAAGTATATACATAAATGGTTTAGATAGCTGGCATTTATTAATAGATAATAAATCAGCCGGATTCAGTTTTAGCGTCTCACAAAGCCAAGCGTAACTCAAACAATAATGAACGTTTTGACGTGAAATTTTCAAACAGATGTGAATGGCAGTGCCAACGACCTTAAAAAATAAAAAAAAATGAAAAAAATGCAATACCATATGCCCTTTTTTTTATACGATATTCCATTCCTTTACCTAAGACCTTTTTCTCTTTATCGCTAACAAATGTTTGATTTTTGAAATTTTTGGCAGCGTCGACTTTTTGAAAACTGGTTCCTAATTAATTTTGTAGTTACAAATTTATGAGACATAAATTTATGACATTGTCCTGGATAAACAAAACATGAAAGTAACAAGGAAAATTTATTAGAAACAATTTACATAATTAATGGTTTAAAACACTGGTTCCCTAAAGTAAGCAAATATAGCCCCCTCTTGAGCAATGGAATGATCAAAAGGGGTGATAGTACTTTGGGTTCATTTGGGGAGTTTAATAAAAGTTAGGAGAGGGGTAAAAGCATAAAAAAATGGCAAAGAAGATAAGAATAATTGCATTTTCCTTATCATATTTACTGGAATGTGGATTCAGAATGTTATTTGTCAACAAAAAGAAACGGAAGAAAAACAACAACTGTAAATAGCGAATTGCTGTGATTTAAGAATTCTGCTGACAAAAAAACAGAACCGAGGATTTTTATTTTGATTGTAGAGCACTAGGGTCATCCTTATCATGAAGATCATTTTTAATGTTATTTATAATTTTTATCTATATATTAACTTAATTTTGTGTACGCAATGTTATTATGTTGCATTTTAAAAAGAGAATTTTATAATATGTTCTTGTTCTAAGACTGCTGACAACACAAAGACAGTTAATCTTTATGCCATAAGCAAGGGTTGCACCGTTGTTACTCATTTAGGCGGCATGTGTAGCTTGAAGATATGCTACGGACGTGAGTAACACTAACCCTGCAACGCTATTCGATCCTATTAGACCGGGAACTACGGTTTAAAGTGGATTCCGAACCACCTGCAAACATCCATGGCACCGCCCGGGACTGGTACCGAGAAACTTGTTGTAAAAACTTGTTTGTTTTATTTACTGTGTTTTAAGACCTAGGTATATAAATATAGGCCTAGTAAAAATGCAATTATAAATACAATTATTTTTAGTACATTCTGTTTGTTCGCTTAAGAATTTAAATTTACAGAAGGCACTGAGTAATTTTTTTTTTTCTGAAAAGGAGTGAGTAGAAAATTTAGTCCAGGAATCAATTGCTTAAAACTTGCAATTAAAAGTATAATTTTTGTTCGAAAATATCTGTTGAAGATATGTAAAATTTCGAAATTTAAACCTTTATTCAATCCACCCATGACGATATTTAAACTGATTAAAGACAATTTTTTTTTTTTAATTTCACATGTTTTTAGTCTTAATAATAACTACTCTGCTTTTCCCACAATGCACAGTACAATTTACAACAATATAACACCATTAAGATAGCAGAGATTCCACATAAAACATTTAAATTGTACTTAACAATATGTAATACATTTTTTTCGGCACACTTTTTATGTCATAATTTATGAAATCGCTGGCTAATTTATTATACCCTTATATATTCATAAAAATCTATTTCTGCATTTTAATACATTATTTAGCAACCATCGTAGCTTTATGGAACTCTTATTTTAAAATGGAACAAAGTTTTAACATTCACATAAAATTTGTAAGAAAATCTTTGAATAATACTTCGTCGATGGCTAATGCTTTGATCGCAAATTGAATTGAGTCTTTTTTTTGTTAAGGTGAGAAAGGATTTCAAAAAGGAAAGTATAAACTTTCAATACCTGATTAAATTACTATATAACAAAATTGTGTTATTACTGGAATATATTTTAACTTTTTCAATTTTCAAAGGAAACATTTTTGTTTCGATGTTTCAAAATATAACAGTAAATTTTATTTTTAAAACGAATTTATTTATTCGATTATTTTTCTAAAACGAATTGATTTCAGACAATTGTTTTGCTAAGGCGAATTGATTTCAGACGACTGCTTTTCTAAGGCGAAACGATTTCAGTCGATTGTTTTTCTAAGGCGAACCGATTTAATCGATTGTTTTTCTAAGGCGACTTGATTTAATTGATTTTTTCTAAGATGAATTGATTTAATTTATTTTTCTAAGAGTAATTGATTTAAACTATTGTTTTTCTGAGGCGAAATTATTTAACCGATTGTTTTCTTAAGACAAATTGAATTCAGACGATTGATTTTCTAAGACGAACCGATTTAATCGATTGTTTTTCTAAGACGACTTGACTTAATCGATTGTTTTTCTCAGACGAATATTAATTTAATATCTTGCTTAACTAAGACGAATTGATTTAATTGATTTTTTCTAAGATGAATTGATTTAATTGATTATTTTTCTGATTGATTTAATCTATTTTTTCTAAGACTAATTGATTTAATTGATTGTTTTTCTCATATTTCAGAATTTATTTCGAAAGACAATTGTTTTTCTAAGGCAAACCGATTTAATCGATTGTTTTTCTAAGGCGACTTGATTTTTTAATCAATTATTATTTTTCTAAGACGAATATTAATTTTTTAATCAATTGATTTTCTAATTAATTTAATCAATTTTTCTAAGAGTAATTGATTTAATCGATTTTTTCTAAGAGTAATTGATTTAATCGATTATTTTTCTAATTGATTTAATCAATTTTTTTCTAAGAGTAATTGATTTAATCGATTGTTTTTCTCAGACGAATTGATTTCAGACGATTGAACTACTAATTTCTTTAAAAAAAAAAAAATTAAAACTTTCAATACCTGATTAAGTTATTATATAACAAAATTCTGTAATTACAAGTATATATTTCAACTTTCTCTATGAAACTTTTTATTTTTTATTTCAAGAAATAAATATACAATATTCCTTTGAAGAACAAAATGCAAGATCCCAAATGAACAAAGTAAAAAAAAGTCTTTTATGTAACATTTCATTTTATTTATTTAATTTATTTATTTATTTATTAACTATTTATTTATTTTTTAATTGTTTATTTATTTATTTTTTTTTTTTTTTTTATCCGTCATCCTTATATATCTTTTTCATCCTTTTCATTGTTAAAAATCATTTCGTTTCATTTAATGTTCTGATTTTAAAAAGATATTTTCGTTAACATTGGGACAGGATGAAAAGAAAACTTTTAAAAATTCTATCAATTAAATTTGTAAAACTAATTTATTCTGAATATATGACAAATATAAGGGAATTTGAGTAAGCATTATTTGTATTTTTTTTGGGGGAGGGAATTATAAGTCATAGCTTAGGGCTCAACTTCATTGAAATAGCTTACCTGAATAGCTTGGTTATTGATATTATTAGCTCAATATTATTGGGCTCAATAGCTTTAATAAACGATGATAATGATTTAATAATTAATAATGATTTCACGATTGAAAAAAAAATAGCGAAAATGCTTAAAATTATATTTATAATTAAGATACTTTTATAATAAAAACAAGTAATATAAAAAAAAATTTAAGTCAATCCCTACTTTTTTTCACTATATTACAGAAAATTCCTTTACAAATAAAGTTGAAATTTTCCTCTTACATCTGGCGCCATCTATTGGTAAATACATGCCACTTGAATCTAAAAAAAAACTAAACTTAATGAATTAATATTTGAAAAAACTGTATTCACATCCAGTGTCATCCACTACAAGTTCAAAAAAAATGTATTTGAACTTGAGTGGATGAATAAAAAGTATTTTATGAACGACTGAAAATTTGAACAAGATATACATAGGGAGGGTGTGAAATAATAGTAGAAATTAAAAAAGATACTAATAGTGTATCTTTTAAAAATATTACAATGAAAAGTGAAAATCCTCATATAAAACTCATACTTTTATGATACACTGATTTCCAAAATTTAAAAAAAAAAAAAAAAAAAGTAAAATTTACATTATAAACCAAAAAAAAGTAATTTTTATAAATATTACACAGTATACTGAAAATACAAACCTGCATCAGATTAGCTGAGTTGCTAATACTTAACACCATTGAACGCAGGGTCGAAAACAAGCTTTAAAGACAACTGCAATTTCAGCAAGCAAAAACTGCCTAGTGAAATTTCGAGATAGTCATGTTTCAGATAGGTTTGGTTTGTTTTATTTTGTCGCTCTGCTGTCATTTTCTGCACACATTCGGCTAATTAGACCGGGACCTACAGTTTAATGGGGATTCCGAACAACTCACAAACTTCCATACCACAGCTAGGATTCGAACCTGAAGTCGGTAGTATCAACCGCCAGAGCGTTAGCCAATTGGAAATCAGGTCGCATTTCAGGTGGGAGTGTTTGACATTTAACTGAAAAAATACTATAGCTGTTGTGCAAAAGAAACGGTCTGAAATTATTCTAATACAGCAAGATGATTGAATGTGAGTCTGTCTATAATTTATAAATAGTGAAATGGTAGACACTATTTTACTAGTAGTAATACTAGTAACCATCTACCTTAGCCCACACAGTCACCAGACCTCAGTATCATTGAACCGTTATGGTCTAATTTAGAGCGTTCAATACGGAATCTATATCCTTTACCGGCAGCTCTCCCAGAACGTTTTTCACAATATCTCCATGAAGAATGGTACAATATTCCTCTAAACACTATTCAGCACTTGTATGTATCGATTCCTAGGCGAATCCAAGTTGTATTACATGCCAAAGGCAATCCTACACCATACTAATAAAAGATTCTTTATATATCTATGGTATTTCCATTATTTTGATAACCCCTGTATGTGTATGGGCAGGTATTTCTATAGATGGTCGCTTTGGTCTGTATTTCCTCCCAAGAGGTAACGTAACTGTTCGGATGAGATTCTTATTCAAATTGTTCGTCTTTAGTGTAAAATTCTTTAAGCTATTATGTATAAGGTTTGGTGGCACGTTATCCAGATTTATGCAGATTTCGGATGCCCTAGGGATACGTATTGTTGTACTTATTCCTCTTCCTGAAACTTTCCATGGTCTTTGATTCCCCTTAACTCTTTTCTGCCAATTGAATTAATAAACATCCTCATTTTGAGCATAATTCTTCTCTGGCATGCTTATATAACCGTTAGAGGTAATCTAACTCCATTTTATATCTGATTACGCATTGAACTCAGTTACTATATTTTTTTCGGTATTTTTCCATTTTATATGTTTTTAAGACAGAAAACTCATCATTTCTTTTTTGCTTAATTTTTAACGCATTTTCATTAATGTTTATGAAAACTTTCATTGAAATCCAAAAACAGAAATTTCATATTCACAACTTTTTCTTTAATTTTTAGAAACGAGTGTATTTTAGGACATTTGAAAAAAAAATATATTTTTCAAATACTGACATTTCATCGCCGGTTATGTCACTATAAAAATGTAGCAGATTTAAAGCATGTTGCACTCCAGTTTTAAAAGTACACAACCAAGAGAGGCATCCTTTCACAACATGAAGCCCAACATATGGAATTTCCAACCAACAAATTTAACGAGCTCATACTTTGCACAGACACGAGAGCTTATGACAGTTCTTCATCCTTTGTCAAGTTTCCAAGACAGTTTCTTCATTTCAGAAGTTCAAAGTTCATCCACCAAATAGTTTTATTTCTATAAAATATGTATAAGAAATATTCTACATATACTTAAGACATTACATATCTTCCAGCATTGAAAATTCCATCGTTTATTGATGAATTGGTGTTTCTATAATCCGTCTCCACTGATATAGCTTTGGAGTCATATTAACTGATAATTAACTATTATTATTTATAAATAACATGCTTTCGTATACACTAGAATAATGTGACTAGTCACGATCATGTTAATTATAGGATTGCATATTTTAGGATGTTAGTTGAAGGACTATATATTTAAGGTATTATAGGTTCCGTATTAGTTTAGCGTAATTATTGGAGTTATGAATTATTATGAATTTCAAACAATGCTTATAATTATTAGGTATTTTATTCTAACACAAAAATCTGAAATTTCATGTAAAGTGAAAATTATTTCTTTTAAATGGATGTAATTGTTTAGACATTTAAAAAAAGGAGAGATTTTAAATATTTTTTAACATAAAACTCTTTGTATATTTAATTAGGACTAGTATTATTAAATGTGGCCATGTTATATGTTATAGTTAGGCGTCCAAGTTAAATACACAGTATAGAATAAGATTTTAAAATTTAATGTTGGCATTACTATAACGGTATAGAAAATTTTCCAGATGCATAATTTAAATTGCATCAAAAATAACTATTATTTAGAATAAATATATTTTATTCTTTAAACTCTTCATCTGGTTAAAAGAAAACAGCTCGGAAAAAAGCAGAAAGTTTCTCAAAACTAAATCTCTTTATTTCAACACCTAAGCCCCTCTTATTTTCGATTCAGTCCAACAGATGGCGGGGCACAACTCCCTTTCCAGGATTCCCTCGTAACGTGGGGGCCACAGCTATTAAACACAACATCAAACCGCGGAGTCAAGCAGTCGCGATAGTGACAATCGCAGACTTTGCACGCGCTGGTCCCCGACCCCTTGCAACTTTCACCTGCACAACGCTGCTCTCAATTAGCAACAGTACCTTCTTCTTCTGTTAGCCATGCTGTCGCTGTCGGTTGCTAATCAACAAGTTCGATTTCGAACCAGAAAGAATGAGACAGTCACTGTTTTACCGGTGACTGTTGAATTTCAAAAGTTAAGCAGGGGCGAAAAAAAATCAACAATGGTCAACCATGCTGAGTGGCGCAAGGTCACGTCTTCTGATTTTGGAAGTAAAGGGGTATGTAAATGATGTACACCTTTGTTGATGAGAAATTTAATTTGTATAACCTAACTTTCAAAGTTTGCAAATATTTCAAACTAAAAAAAAAAAAAAAAATAGCAATTAGAGATAATGATTAATGATCAATGAACAAAAATCAAAATGATGTGTATATAGATATGTTAAATTTGTATGAAGTAATTTTAAAGAACCCAATTAATTAAATAAATCTTTTTTTTCCTGTAGTCATACTAATTTCGATTCTATATAATATACTAATTCGATAGCAGTAGCACTAAATGAACTGGATCTAAATCACACTTTTTTTTTCCTTTTCAATACTCTATCAAATATAAGTTATAAATTAATTAAGATAATTTTTTATACAACTGAAGGAAGTAGTTTACTGTGTTTGAACTCGAAACTAAGATAAGTTTGTTAAAAAAAGTCAAAAAAAGGAAAACAGCACTACCAACAAATCGTTTTCTAAAAGTGCTTTTTTTTTTTCAATAAGAAAACAGTTTTTCTTCCATTATAAGAAATTTTTCTTTCGATTTTAAGAGAAACAAATTTTTTCTATTATAAGAAGAAAAAAAAATTTCTTATAAGTAAAAATACTTTTTTACTATAAAAAACTATATTAATTCTATGAAAACAATATACGTAAGATTTAATTTCATCTTAAATTAATAAAAATTAATTTGACTAAGTGTTTCTTCTATTATGCATTTTTTTTTTTTCGATTTTAAGAAAAACAAAAAAAAAAATTTCTATTGTAAGTAAAAAGACTTTTACTATAAAAAACTATATTAATTCCCTGAAAACAATATACGTAAGATTTAATTTCATCTTAAATTAATAAAAGTTAAATTGGCTAAGTGTTTCTTCTATTATAAATTTTTTTTTTTTTTTTTTTTCGATTTTAAGAAAAAAAAAAAAAAATTTCTATTGTAAGTAAAAAGACTTTTTACTATAAAAAAACTATATTAATTCTATGAAAACAATATACGTAAGATTTAATTTCATCTTAAATTAATAAAAATTAAATTGACTAAGTGTTTCTTTTATTATACATTTTTTTTTTTTTTTTTTTTTTCGATTTTAAGAAAAACGAAAACAAAAAATTTCTATTGTAAGTAAAAAGACTTTTAAAAAAAAAAAAAAACAATATTCATTCTGTGAAAAGAATACCCATAAGATTTAATTTCGTCATATTTTAAAATAATTACAAATATTTTTTTTAACGATTAATAATTTATCAGAACATTATTTCACAAATTTTACCCATCGAAACATTGTCAAAATTCAAAATTTTTGTTAATCTATTTTCTATAAATCACTTTATCTCTTCCCTTTGCTTTCTTTTTAACAAATTTAGCTAGCTTAACTTAGTAAAATATTTTATTCGATTGTATGAAAAATTTAAACATATAGTATTTTTAAATAATATATTTAAATATGTTATTTCTTGTATTTTTCTATCATTGTTATTTAAATCATATAACTCAATATTTCGAATTTTAATTTAATCTGTGTATATCAAACCAACTTTATCTCTGTATTACGAGATATTACTTTTTACACTTTATAAAAAAAAATGACTCCAACATGTTTTATTGTGTATTCATTCTTGTAGTATTATTTATAAGTTGCTATGTAGTCCAACTTTAAAACTTATTTTATCCCTTGATTATCAGTAAAACGTATTCACATAAAAAACCCATTTTCAATTAAAGAAATTTTTGTCATGATAAATTTTGATTCCTTGCTAATTTTTTTTTTCAGAATTTAAAACATGGGTTTAGAAAATTGGGCAGTATCTTTTTTTTTTTCATCAAAAATTTAAAAACTACTACTGTTTTTATTTTAAAGCTATATAAAAGTTTAATAACCATATATTTTTTCCGTTTTCATGCAAAAAATTAAAAGCATGTATTCTAAAATTCAAAAGAACAATGTAAAAGTTAAACATTGAAGCAGAAATTAATTACTTCACTGTTATTTTAAATACATATTTAACGATTGATGCAAATGTCTTATTATGAAATCTGTTATATTTAAAAGTGTTTTATGCATATTAAAACGTCAATACCATATCTAATAAATTCAATTTAATGCAAGTAAATTATATGTGCAATTAAGTTTTTTTTTTAATTATCTTTTAAAATAAGGGACTTTAAATATCAAGAATATTAAAAGAGAAGTAAAATGCCTTTTTATTATACTTAGTCTTAAGAAAAACATTTGTTGCCGATTTCGTTAATATGCAAAGAAAGAACATCTCAAAAGAAGTTCTTGAAAAGACTGAATGAATTTTCTAATTTAAATGAGAAACTCATTGCATTCTTCTCATTATATATTCTCACTAAGTTGATTGTGATGGTTCGATCTGCTCTTACTAATGAGTTTTCTCTCGTGCAGAATCAATAATTTACCCTCCTATTCTAATGGAAATCTGAAAACTCATTAACTCTACAGATTTACAGAAATAGAAGCTTTTACGTGGATGTCAAAAGTGCTTGTTATTGAGAGAGTTTGGGGGCTCGAATTCCGAATGTATAATAGAGGTGAAACATAGAAAAAGAAATTTTGTTTTGACTTTTAAATATTTTGAAAAAATATAAATAAAAATTATCTGAAACGGAAAAGTCACGAAAGATATCGCTGTAGAGTGTTAACGTATCTAAAAGGTTCTCACTTTATTTTTCTTTTAAGCGAAATTTTTACCAGTTATTATATCACTGTGTCCAAAAGTAAGACCAATTTTTATGCCAACATTTCCTTTAGAGATTTTGTGATTTATGGATAATGCAGTCATAAGTTTTTGACGGAGTCACTTTTTGTAATCCTAATTAACTTTTCAAATAAAAGAAATCTAACATTATTGATTTATTTTTTATTACAATTAATATCAATAAAGGTTTAATATGAAGAGATTTGCCATTGCTGAAATGAACATTCATTCAATATTTGAAATAAAAAGAGGTCTACTACTGTGTCCAAAAGTAAGACTAATTTTCAATTTAAAATTCCCAGGGCTTATGGAAGTTCAATTTTTTTTTCTTTTTTAGGTTGTTGGCACTGTCCTTGACATCTGTGTGAAATTTGACGTCAAAATATTCATTAGTGTTTGAGTTACGTTTGGCTTTTGTGAGACGCTAAAACTGATTCCGGCGATTTTTGAAATGTCTGAATGAATTGAGCAAAGAAATTGCATTCAATTTCGTTTGTGGAAACGTATAGAATGTTGCTTAAGGCATTCGTTCAGCATTCCTATATCGGAAAGAAATGTTTAGAAGTGATATAAACAGTTCAAAGAAGGCAGAGAACGAGTTGAAGACGAAGAGCCCTCTGGTCTACCATCAACCTCATTCGACGGAGCTGACATCCAAAAATTAAAGATGTGGTGCTTGCAAACCATCAATTTACAATTAGAGACCTTGCTGATGATGTTGGAATTTCAAAAGAATCGAATTTTGGGCGTCAAATCTCGATTGTTACCGAAAACACTGAATACGCCAGCTCACACTGCATTCATTTTTCGTGACCTTTTTGCCAAAAATGAAACCCATATCGTTCCACAAACACCGTATTCACACCCTGCGACTTCTGTCTATTCCCTAAATTCAAAAGACCACTCCGGGTACACCGTTTTGAGTTGATTGAAGAGAAGCAACGTGAATCGGCGCTTGCTTTGAAGGCTGCCGGTAACTTTTTTAGCATGCATTGAGGATTGGAAAAAAAGTTGGCATAAGTGCATTGTGTCCGGAGGGGATTACTTTGAAGGCGATGAAATAAATTTGGAAGAATAAATAAAGAGTTTTTGAAAAAAAAATAATTGGTCTTACTATTTGGGCACAGTAGTAAAATGTTCCCTACTTTATTTTTCTTTTTTGAATGAAATTTTTATCAATTATTATATTTTTACAATACTGATGCATTATAAATCAGGATTAAATATAAATTTGAATTTATTATACTGATGCATGATAAATCATCTCGTCTGAATTCATTTATGCATTTTTAGAGAAATAGATTTTTCTGTTCCTCCATTTTGAAGGGACTAACGTGATGCACGATAATTTTTGCGGCTGATATTATTTTACAGCTTGGTTTTACAAATTGAATATTGTTTTATTACGTCACTAATCTAATTTCCTTCTTCCATATCTGTATAAATATTACATTAATATTCAACTTAAGAATAACCAGATGGCCATGTCTGGGTCATTCTCAAAAAGCTTAAAACTATTTTCTTTTCTTTATAATATAATTATTTTTAGCTTTTCGCAGTTATTTAAAGTAGAATTGTAAAAATTGATGTTGCGAAAGAATGTAACAGTTTATGGTTTGATTGTTTGCAAATCTGCATCTTTATGGCTTTAAGAATTATATGTATATATATTTATACATATGTAACTGCATGGAAGCTATTACTAGTTGTAGTCGAACTCCAAATGGATTTTGTTGATAAAGGAACAGAAATGAATTTATTTACTTCATTTTATTAACATTTTAAAGAAATTTTAACAGTTTTGGCCCAGTTTGGGAAGAGAATGGCAAAGAGGTAGAAGCTAGGTCCACTAGCTGAGAAGGTTCATAAAATCTGCAATTAAAGCATACACAATTTTATACTTATCACCAGAAGTGGTTTGGTTAATATCTTGCAGGGGAATAAAGCTGATAGCCATAAATTAGCGATAAATTATAAAAGTGCAGCAATTAGAATTTTCGGTTACTGGAATATGAGGGGATAAGTTTAATAATGCTTAGTGTAGCAACCAAATTTGTTAGATAAAGGTAAGTAATTCAGGAAAAGTTAAATGGGTATTATTACAAGTATATATGTATATACAAAATTCTTGGTTATCAAATATTCTTATCATTTTATATACATATTAAGAATTTCGATTCGTTAATTTACATTTTTAGAAATATTTTAAAGGCAATTAATATCTACTTATACCTTTTTTTATTGAAGATTTAATTCAAAATGAATGGATTATAATTATAAAATAAGGAAAAAATGTGTACAAATATTGTTATAACGAATTATTTTAAATAATAAAGAAAGAATATTAAACAAAAATTCCTTTTTAATAAAATAAAAAAACAATATCCATTGTGATTTTTTTAATGTATATTTAAAAAAATTACATTATATCACAATTTCATGTTAAATAAATGCTTAAATGCTTATTATTTTAACTTAAAAAGAGTTTTTCAGTAAAATGAAAGATAGCTGCAAAGAATCTAAATTTGCAATAGAATATTTTTATTCTTTTATGCATTAGTACACTTATAAGCAAGGCATTAGTTCATGCACAGAATACCCCTACCTTCCAGTAGAGGCTGGTTTGCAGTACATGCTGACATGCACCGTAAGTCAGCCTCACCATAATGTGGTCAGAGAATTCTGAAATGGTACCCATAAATGATTTACATTTTAAAATAAAACGCAATTTTTCACAAAATATTTCAATTATATAAGTCAGAATAAAATAATCAGCAATTAATATTGAAGTAGATTAGCATAATGGAGCAAGTTAGGATGATAGCAGAGTGAATGATGAAAAATATTAAGATTTCAGTCACAAAATTGTAAACAATATAAGTTTCTTATAAATGTTTAACAAAAGCAATTACGATAAAAAATGAAATGGAAATTCGGTGGAGTTCGTTGGTTACGTCTGAGGGATAGCACACGCTAGCAAAAATATGTAGATATGCAAGTTAATGATCATTTCAGAGATGGCAATCTTTAATGGCACTCTATAGTAGTATTTTGGAAAATTTTCTATGACTTTCTTTTATAATTTTAAAAGGGAGAAATAGCACTACCTTTCGGTGGAAATGGCCTCTAAAATTACCATAAAATTCACATTAAAGGAAGCACATTCGTAAATGCAGCTGCCATTTATATTATTGTCAAGTAATGAAATAATAAATTTTTTAATAATTCAGAAAATATAGATTAAAATAGGGTGATGAAAGTTGGTGAATTTCATATTTAACTTAATTAAAAAGTCGTGTAAAGTTTCCTCGAAAAATTGTTTATTCTTTGTGAGAAGTCTTCGACCTTGCTAAATTATGCTGAACATTCTAAATGAATTTCTTTCCCTCATCAATATGTTAAGCGGCACGACGAAAAAAAATATTTAATATTTATCTTTTCCAAAGAAATGTCAATCATGAATTAGTATTAATATTCCCCAATAATAAAAAAATCCATGAATTGAGTCCTTATTGATGACAATCTGAATGTCCATCAAGACACTGAGATCTCTATCATATAAAATTCAATACATAAAATTTCATTATACTTAGTAGAAATGTTTAAAAATAAATATAAACAAAATTAGAAAAACATAATTGAAAAAAATAAATATAAGAAAAAGACTGTCCTAAATAAAAATCTCAAAGTTCGTGAAAACTCTCATAGACCAGAATTTATAAAGTTCCAGGATAAAATGGCTTGAAATTTCATCTTTTTAAATTTAATATTTATGTTTTTCCAAAGAAATGTGATAAAATTAATCAATCCAAGAATTGAATCCTTATTGATGGCAGAGTGAATATCCACCTATACACTGCGATCTCTATCATACAAAAATTTCATTATTCTTAGTTAAAATATTTACGAATAAATATAAAAAAGAAGTAATATAAAAAAAAAACATTTTTAAGTCAATTCCTACTTTTTTTCACTCTATTGCAGAAAGTCCTTTATAAATAATTTTCATTCATTTTTTTAAGTTTATCTGGAGCCATCTATTGGTAGATATATGCAACTTAAATCTAAAAATAACTTTAATTAATTAATTAAATTTAATTAATGAATTAATGTTTGAAAAAACTGTATTAACATCAAGTGTCATCCACAACAAGTTCAAAAAAAAAATGTATGTTGAACTTGAGTGGATGAATAAAAAGTATTTTATGAACGATTGAAAATTTGAACAAGATATATATAGGTAGAGTGTGAGCTAATAGAAGGAATTGAAAGAATTAGAAAAAACAAAATAGAAAAAAATAAATATAAGAAAAACAGTCATAAATAAAAAGTTCAAAGTTGGTGAAAACTCTCAAAGACCAGAATTTATAAGGTTCCAGGATAAAATGACTTGAAATTTCATCTCCCATATTAGCATTAGAAACGAGACAACAAATAACGATAAATAAGTCCTACCCCGCCCAGAAAAGAAAAAAAAAGAGAAAAACGGGAAATGGAAAACCCACTGAACGACTTAGGATTCCATCGGTTAACAATATATGACCGCGTCTAACGGAGTTGGATCCCTTCCAAATGCCTTTTTACAGCCGAATATAATCTCCGGTGTAAATGGAAGTAAAATAAGGCAAACACTGTTTTTCTCTTACCATAATTTTTCGTTAAACAGATTGGCGTGTGGAGTAATTCAATTTGAATTGTGTCTGATGGACAACACACGTTAGCAAAAATATGTATATATGCAAGTTGATGATAATTTTAGAGATACCATTCAATATGCCGCCATTTATTGGCTCTTCAGTAGTATCTCGGAAAATTTTCGGTTTTTTTTTTTTATACTTTAAAAGAGGGAGAAATATCACTACCTTTTGTAGAAATGTCCTATATCATTACCATAAAATTCACATTACAAGAAGCACATTCATAAAGGCAGTTGCAATTTATAATATTGTCAAGTAAGGTGACAATATTTGCCAGTAGGCAGACACGACCTTGGCCCACCATAAGGCTATTGTGCCATTGTAGAAGAAGAAGAATGTAACAATATTGTTTTAAATAATTTGAGAAAAACTCCTTTAAAATAAGGTTAATTTAGAGATTATTTAATTATAACAATAGTATCCAATTTTTAAATTGGAAAAATAATCGTAATAATTTCATTGTTTAAGTGCACGTTTTCAAATTCTTTTCTAAAAAAGTGACATTATTCCTTTAATACATAGCGTAAAATACAGCATCTATTTTAAACTCATTTTTTTTTTCTAAATTATTTTTCTTATAACTAATAATTGCCTATAAAACTTTTGTAATAACTTTTTTACTCTTTTTTATGAAAATATTCTTTTCCCAATTTTTTTTTAATTAATATAATTTTTCAATGTTAAAGAGTGAGAAAGAGGGAGGCTGCTATATATTATTTTATGTATGTAATTTTATGTCCATTTTAGATTTTTTAAAAATCTAACACAAATTTTGGGTCCTAACTAACACAAATTTTCTGAATAAATTATGACAAAAAAAAATTTATTTTCTAAATCTTATTTTTTTAAATATTTCATTCTTACGACTATACTCAGTGGATATTAGAAGTGATCACTTGATTGAATTCCAAAATGGGGTCTAATTTTTTTTTAACAACTTTGCCAACCAGGTAGCTCATCAATGAAACATATTATACGATAGAACAAACCACAACACTTTACGTTCTTTATCAGCTCCGAAAGAGTTATCATTGAATTATTAGAGCATAATTATCCGCCATAATTTCTTTCATATGCCAAAAATAGCCGCGATATCAAAATGACTGTTGCTGTAGTGTACAGAGAGATATTGAAAGTTATTTTTTTCTCCTTTGGGTTAGATTAACTCTATTACACTTACGTGTCTTTGTAAAACCAGCAACTACACTAATGGTAAAAGTATTAATGGAAGAATCTTGCAAATCAAATGTATAAAAAGCTCATTAAGAGCTTTTGCTGCTCTTTTCATTCTGTATCTCCTTACCATTATCCCTTAATGTAGGTCATTTACTCGCGAGGAGATTTAATCTAACAGCTGAATCATTACATTCTGCAAGGTTATGATTTTTTAATTCGAATTTTTTTCTTGGTTATAATTTCATTATCTATGTTTTTTTATTCACTACACATGTAGATATATGTAGAGTTATTTTTGATAAAAAAATTAAATAGATCAATAAAAGGAAAAAAAAAAAAAACAGTATTTTATTAAAAGTAATGGCAGTATTACATTAAAATGGCAGTATTTTTATTTACTTATATTTAAAAATGACAGTTTTTTGCAGTATTATGGCAGTATTTTATTTTATTTTTGTAAATGACAATATTTTGACAGTGTTTGACAGCGTTCATTTAAGTAGGACAGTATTTTTGTTTAAAATAAATGACAGTATTTTATTTATTTATATTTAAAAATGACAGTTTTTTACAGTATTATGACAGTATTTTAATGACAGTTTTTTTTTTTTTTTTTGTAAATGACAGCATTTTGAGAGTATTTGACAGCGTTTATTTAAGTATGACAGTATTTTTATTTAAAATAAATAACAGAATTTTATTTTTATTTAAATTACAGTATTTTATTTTGTTATAAATTTTGCAAAATGTATAAATTACCACATTTTCTGTTATTTGTATGTTTCCTTTTCAAATTTTTTAATTTATGATAACGATAACACAAAATATGAAAAGTCGAATATTAAAAATAATTAAAAGCGTCAATTGATATCAAAAGAGATTTAGCTTAAAGTAGATTTTTATTCCTATCTTTAAGGTAATATTGAAAGTAATTTTATTAATTGATATTTATATCTTTTATGATATGATTTTGTAATTTTTAATCAAGTTAAAGCAATTTTTTTTATTAATTTAACGCTAGTGAATATAACCCTGCATTGCCTGGCTTGTTTAAATATGACTTATAATGAAATGAGATATTGCTTGCAATTTCTTAATTAAAAATTAAGTTAGGAATTAAATATATTTATTTTAGGTTTTTGATATTCCTAATAAAAAAATAAAAAAAATTTACTGTCATAGTCGTTAAAAATTTACTGTCAAACTTAATTTTTTATTAAATTACTTCTTCTGTCATTAATTAAAGCAAATAAAAAATAAGTCCTTCCTCCATTTAAGATTAAACTACGTCTTTCGTATTTTACTTTTATAAGAAATTAATTCATTCTTTCATTAATTTCTTTTTAACACATTTTATTTCAAAATATTTGAATTTATAAATATTTGCGTGGAAAAGATGTATTAATTTCGTACTAAGCAATTAAGAACTGTGATTGTTATAAAATAAATTACAAAACAATATTGTTATAAAATCTTTTACAAGACATTGATGTCTCTACTCACTTTTTAATTAATAACAATTATAATATCTTGTTATAACTATGTATTATATTATTATAATTTGTTAAAATCATTGCTTTATAATCGACAAAGAACCAAGCAAAATTTTTCCGTAATTTATGGATAAGTATTAACAAAATAGTAACTTAATGAAAAAAAGGACTATAGATAGATTTTATTAGTACACAAATCTTTCAATTATATATAGACGACAGCAATTCCGTAATTTTTTATTACTTTTGAATTATATTTATTCAATTTACAGTTTCAAGATAAAAATAATAGAGCACGATTTCTTTCACATCATTAATGCTAGTAACTTTATAATACAAAAGAATGTAAATTTTATATTAAGTTCTAAAATTTTATTTTGTAGAATTTACAGTTTTACAAATGATTTTATAGTCTTCAAAATAACTATGCATGTACTGTCTTATTATACATTATGCATGACTATTCAGACCAATATATCAAATGAGATGGGTAAATGTTTTACAGGAAGAGAAAATCAAGGAAGTTCAATTCTTTTTGAGCATTTAAAATATTCATGAACCTTCAAAAACATAGAAAGTGTTTTATTACTTTAAATACTTCATAATATTAGAATATAATTTATGGTTTGAAAAGAAAAAACAGCCTTATATATGCAGTACTTTTATGCTTTTATTATATCCTTCACTGTATTTCAAATAGATATATCTTACAAAATTTGTCTGGAGGATATACACTCATGTCCATAAATTAAGGATAATTCAGAATCACACAGAAATTGAACTCTAAAATAAAAATTTCACCTGTAGAATTATCACACACATCTTGAAGAACAATATGCAAATTACAGGAAACCACCAGATGGCGCGGATAGTACGTCACAATGACGAGAGTGTAAGAGAGGGGTATATAAGGAATGGTGGCAAAGAAGTAAAATTGTTCACAAGCGCTTTAAAAGCCTTTCAGTGCAATAACCGCATAGTTATGGCACAAAGGAAGCATTTGAATGATTTTTTACGTGGTAGAATTATCGGACGACTGGAACGTGGACGTACCCAGCTGGAAGTATCCGACGAACTTGGAATCGCACAGAATGTCATCTCCAGGCTTTGGCAATGATTCCAAGATGATGGTAATGTGAGTAGATGTTACAGCACAGGTCGCCCCCGAGTTACAACGCCGAATGAGGACCGGTATTTAGCAGTTACTGCCAAAAGAAACAGACGAAGCACAGCATCAGACCTGTCTCGTCAGCTCTATTCAGCACCGGTCCGAGGCAGACCGTGTACAGACGCTTAGGGCACATTGGTCTATATGCTCGTAGGCCTGTCAGATGTGTTCCACTTACCGCAACTCACTGTCGCCTGCGATTAACCTGGAGTAGAGAGCATGCATTGTGGACACCGCAACAGTGGTCTTGTGTGATGTTTTCCGGCGAGTCCAGGTTTAGTTTGCAGTCTGATTCTCACCGGACTTTCATATGGAGAGCGCCAGGTACCTTCTTTTACCACCAAGAGAACACCATTGAACGACACCGTTACGGTGGTGCAGGATGGCTCGTTTGGGAAGGAATTATTCTTGGTTCCAGAACTGGCCTTCATGTTCAGAGTGTAACGATGACAGGCCACATCTATCGGGATGTCATTCTGGAACAACATGTACGTTTGTTTCGGAGCGCCATGGGTGCTGAATTTCTGTTTATGGATGACAACGCCCGTCCTCACCGTGCAAACATTGTAGACGAATGCCTGCAATTGGAGGATATCACCCGTATGGATTGGCCAGCATACTCACCGGACTTGAATCCAATAGAGCCTGTATGGGATATGCTTGGCCGACGAATTGCAGCCCGTCAACCCCCTCCCACCTGTCAACCGGAACTTCGGAGGGCATTGCTTGAAGAGTGGTGTAATATTCCACAAGATCAGATTGTTAATTTGATACTCAGCATGCCTAGGCGTTGCAAGGCCTGTATTGCATCGTCCGGGAGACATACTCCATATTAACCATCATACTAACCATGTTATACTGTTTTTTGTAAATAGGTTCTTTTTTGAAATTTGCTCCAGGGAGTAAAAATCGCAATTTTTATTAATTATGTCAAACATATAGCATCTTTTCGCTCTTTACCTTTTGTTTAATAAATAGACTTTACAAAATAGTCAAATTTGTTTTGCTTCTGTCTCTTTCTTTGCCTGAACTTCATTATCCTTAATTTATGGACATGAGTGTATGTTATTATTGGAAAAAATGCATTGATAGCTATATAATACATATTTAATTCCGGATTCGTAGCAAATTCAACGTTACCCAGGATACATCAGAGTGCTGCTACAATGCGCCCTGTTTTGCCATCACAGTTTAAAAAGGACACTCCCAAGTATGGCACTCATGACCTCTGTACTTCGAGTTCAACGAAGGATTCTTCTCCTCTACAGATTTATCGTACCCATTCTGGCATAGATGCATTTTGGTGAGCCACAGTTTGTCAGCTCTCGAATCAAGCAGTAGTACCCTGTTCACTTGGCTTCTTCGACTCTTGTAAATACAAATATAATAAAATTTACAAACAAATGGAAATGTATTGGACGATAGGAATGAAGATGGTTAATAATAATCATCAAATTTCTAGTAAAAAGCATAAGAGGGAATCGGAAAAAGCAACATAAGATGAACAATGAGTTACACGTAAGAGTAATTTCATACTATTTTAGTGACAGACACCCTTTCAATAATACTTTGACAGACTCTTTTTCAATAATGGAGATAATTCTTTCTTTGTTGTAGTACCTTAATGTTAAAAATATTATTTATTAAATGTAACATATATTTTGTAAAACCTAAAGATTTTGTATGAATTTTTAAAAATTGGGTTAATTTTTAACTATATACTTATTTTTAAATGGGGTAAATTGTTTGCCTCAATTACGTATACTCACATTTTGCATTTTGCAAAATTTTTGGACTTGTTTTCTACTTTTGGAGATTTTATCTCATATCTGTTTTTGTTGTAGTTTCTAATCCAATTTGGTACACAGCATCATCTACACCAAGTTCAAGAACACGTGCGGTCTCATGGAAGAAGGGAAAGGGGTAGCATCTGTTGTGATGGAGCACCCGTAGGTGGAAGTCTGACTTGCCTCCATGACGCTGAAGAAAACGGAGAGCAGTGCCTTCCGGGAGTACTTATAAGGGGAACTTTCCCACATTTGCGTATCGTATGGGAGAAAACCCGGAATAACTCCCACCAGTATTCCGACTAACGAGGCAAGATGGGGACATCACAAACGCCATCGAATTAAACCTGCCCCTTAAAGCTCACCAGAGGTGCGCGTTGCCACTGAGCCACGAATCGGGCATATCTATTTTTCAAAATTTCAAATGCTCAGTTAAATTATAACACCGAGTATTGTCTATAATAATTGCTGTGAATTATTTGACAGTTTGATAAATTTTTTAGTTTAATTGACGTCTCAGTAGCGATGACGGTTTAGTTTAAAAACCTTTTTAAAAATATTTTTAAGAAATATTATATGAGTATTTCTCATCTTTTCTATCTTCCAAGACAGCCTAAGAAAGGATTTTGATATCCTTGTTATTTATGTCTTGTAAATCTCTCATTCCCAAAATATCAGTAACATTTTTTTACATCGAATAAATCAGAGGATTAGACAGCTATGATAGTAAACAGGAATTTCTTCAGCAGTGAATGAAATTTATGTCGCTAAAATGAAAATATTATTTTACTTAAGAAGGTTATCATTTATTCTTTGTCGTAAGTAAAAGGTATTATGATTCCTAAGATGCCATAATATACAGACAAGCTATAAATTTCGAGAAGAATATTCAGTATTGCAATGGATTCTTGCTCATGCGGATTTGGAATTTAGTGAAATTGCAGTTTCTTTGGTAAAGAATGTCAGAAGTCTAGATCTAAACTTATAACTCCTTTTAAGATTAAAACTAAATACGAAATTACTAAATTAAATGTCGTCAGAAAACGGCTACTACTCTCAAAAGTAACTGCCCTGATGTCGTTCTTATCCTCATCATGTCTTTGATTGCCCAACTGTTGCAGCTGACATGCATTGTCTGGATCATCCCTCGGAGGAGAATTTATACTCCGAGCTGGCAATCAGCATAGACAACATTATTCGGGACTACCACGATATTTGATTTTCTTGTACCTTCGGGGGATACGAGAACAACAACAGTATTTATCATAAAAAAAATATAATTATTTCCGTCTCTGTCTAAAATTCACAACGTGTTAATTGACAAACATTTTGGCCTTAATGTATATAAACAGAATAATTAGTATGTATTACTCATAAAAAAATTTCCCATATAAGAGTCAATCATCATACAATTCCTTGAATATCATCGATCAATTTGGATACTAAACCCAAATATTTTTCTAGATCCAAACGTATAGATTGAATGCAGTATATAAAACGTAAACTAAATAAACAGCATAAGACTAAATAAATGAATGCCCGATTGTTATACAAAATCATTCAGAAGTGAACTGAATTGAACATCTTGACAGTTTTTTAAAGAAAGCGGACTACAGATATACGAAAGTATTTTGAAAATTTTTAATTATTTAATTTTTTTTTCCATAAAGCATATTTAACCGTTTCAGTACATTTGATTGCATGTATCTTCTAATTCTTGTCCTGAAATATAAAAAGGACTTTTATAGCAAAGTTTTCGAAATATTTTCGTATATCTGCCAAGGATTTTCTTTCAAAAACTTTCAAGGTTTTCAATTCAACTTTTATAGCAAACATATTTGAAGATTTAGTTCCCTCGCCCTCGATACCACAGATTTTGGGTTCGAGTCCCCTGTGGTTTCATAGAGGTTTGTAGTTGTTCGGAATCCACTTTAAACAGTAGATCCAGATCTAATATGACTGTAGAGAGTTGGGCGTAAGGCTGACAACCCTACCCCGTAAAATGGAAAGCATATCCTGTTTCGGAATCTGCCAGTAGGCAGAAAGCAATGGTAAAACGTGAACTGTAGTGCCAAAGAGTTGGTTACTTGTATTAGATACTTTGAATATAAATAGGATTTTTTTTTTTTTTTGCCAATAGATAACATTTCTCCCACCAGTTTAAATACATAATTTTGCAATATATATATATATATTATAAGATGACATATATCAATTAATTATGAATTTATGCCAGAAAATTGACCTGTAGCGATATCGACATATGTTTCGGCAAAAATATCTATCCATTTTATCAACACAATCGCTAATGATTGCATCTCCTACGAAACAAACATATAAATTCACCATCATATTCTGTTTAAAGTATATATATGTGTACATATGGAGGGGGAAATTTTAGCTAGTTCGCTGTATGTTCATACAAATTTCAGTTTCTGAAATGTTAAAAATGTATTTAATATTTAAATGTAATTACACTTAATCAAAATATATTACAATGAAACATATCATATGTAAGGCTAAAGCAAATTTCAAAAATGTTTGAATAAATTTATATTTTAGTAGTTAAAAAGTTAGAAAGGTAGTTACTCTTTAATTCAATTAAACGTTTCATACATTTTTTTAAATTTTAAATAAATATTGTTCAAAAAGTCAAATACTAATATAAATTACATTTTCTAAAAATTACCATTGATTTTGAATTAAACGAAAAGATGCCATTGTTAACAAATGCAACTCTTAATGTATTTGTAATTATAGGTAGGATTTTTGAAAATTGAAGAAGAAATATTAATATAAAATAAATGCGCTTAAAGTTTCTTCTTTTTATGTATTTTTTTTATAAAGTAATAATGTAAATTAAAGTAAAATATAATTATTAAAAAATAATTGAATTTGATTATACAAAATGACCTAACATAATAAAGCATGCATTAACCAGGGACTAAAGTCAATTCCTTATGTTCAATCTTAAGGCGTGAAAATTTATATTTTACTGTCAATAGAAAAGAAAAAATAAATAAATATTTTTTTTTTGGTCTGTAATTGCAAGTTTTTTTTGGCTGTGAGTTTTGTTTCAAACAATATCAAATATATTTTTAGGAAATTAGAAAACCATATTTTATGAATTTATTAATTATTTTATATTGAACAAAAATAAAGGAATATAATATTTTAAACTCGGGGAAATTTTTTAATGTGATCACAGTTATATATTTTTTTGGTAGTTGAAAATAAAATAGAAAAGTAATAACGCATTAAAAAAATTTCTTTTAAATTCTCTTCCAAATATTTTTGGGCATTCCTTTTTTTCTTATCAATTGCTTAAAGTCAGGCAAAAGATAAGAAAAAATTATCTTTCGAATAGAAGAAACACAATTAAATGCCGGAGTGGAGCCTGGATTTCATTAAACAGTTTTGCGAAGAACCTGGGGCCCGCGAGGAAGCGTCAGTTCTGGAAGCCCGTGTAATTGCGTTTCTAATCCTCAACTTCTTGATGTGAGTGACGTTGAAAACTTTTATAACTTCTTCCAAACTTTTCCCATTAAATTATTTTACCTAAAGTTAAAGGCAATTTTTACTGCGTCTTGATTTTCGATTGAGATTGATTCGTTCTGATAAATAATTTTTATTCATTACTGTTTAAAGTTTTTCACGCTGATTAAAATTATTTTGAGTGAAATTAAAATTTTTATTAATACATCATAATGTTTTAACTTTTGTAATTCATGAAATAAATATTTTCAATTTAATTAGTTTAAGTCAATATTTTTTTTAAAATCTATAACTCTATTATTCCTTTAAAATCTATTATAATAAATATTTTCTATTGGATATTTTTAAAATTAGTTTATGTCAATGCTTTTTAAAGTTTATAAATTACTTCTTTAAAATCCACATAACGCAAATATATCTAAAAAATAATTTAAACCTATATTCCTGTAAAAACAAAAATGTATCACTATTTTTATCACTACATAAAAATACGAATACACTTTGATATTTGATAATTTTTAGCATTATACTTTGAAAAAGAAAGAAAATAATTATTATTCGTAAAAAACATGCTATCTTCGTGAAATGTGTGTTAAAAACATGCATGTTTAAGAATGAAGGCTTTAGAATCTTTCAAACATATTAAGCCAAGTTGAAAAATGGTAGTTTGGTTTGTTACTCTTCGGTCACTTTTTGAACACTTTGGGCTAATTAGACCGGAACTTCAGTTTAATGTGCACTCCACACTACTAACAAATATCTATGCCAAACTAGGATTCAAACCTGAAGGCTGTGGTACCAAACTACAGAGCGCTAGCCAATTGTAGAGCGCTACCAATTCCAAAGATGGTAGAGTTGCTTAAAAAAGAACTTTTGAAAAGAGCAATTTTTTAATTCGTCATTTACAAAATACTTATTATTACAAATGACGCATTTATAAAATGCATAGTTCTAATAATAAAGGCTTAAACGAATGTAATGAATGAATTACTACATGAATGCAGAGTTTGCAGAATATATGTCACGTAAGGGAGAATAGTTACTCAAAAAAAAATGAGTTACTCAAATTTACAATAGAGATTCTCGACTAATAATCAAATATTAATATGTTCATTGGTAGTTTTTTAAAGTGCCAATGCAGTTCAATGCTTTCTAAATAGATAATGACCATCTTTTGCATGCCTATCGTAACAATAAAATTCTTTAACAGAATTTTTAAATTTGCATTTATTTCTCTTACACTTTTTTATATCTTACTCTAAATATTATAACAGAAACTATTTCTTTGAAAATAAATAGCTTATTTTAGACCCGTTTATCCCTCTTTAAAAGATTTATTCTTGATAATTTTCAGAAGAAACGATAGCTTCATTTACATAGATTCTGCATATTTCCTTATTATAATTATTGTTAATTATTTTATTTTTAAAGTAGATTTTTCCGTATGTTATGAATGTAATTTTGTACAAACTAAATCATGCATTTAAATTTAAATACAAATATCGAACAAGTCAAATAAAGAGCAATAAATAAAATTATGAAGTCAGAATAAAATATTAAATATCTCTCTATGTTGCCCTATAATACAACATTAGAAAGAAACTACTCCACTACAATCGTTTCTCTACGTTATCAACTGCAATTATCTGCAGCACTGGTTCTTAACTTTTAATTCGAGACCATTTTTTCAATTTTAACAATTTTCAAAAACAATACGAAACGTAATATTGAAAACAACATTGTAGGAAGTCTATATTTTATTATTTTTATTATATAAATGAAATAAAACATATTTGAAAAAAATATTGTACACAATTACAAGAACTAAAAATTGAATAAAAGGAATTATAGTATTTACAACATTGTAAACAAATTCTTAAAAATAATTAATAATAATCCGAACATGTTAAAATGGTAAACTTTAAACTTGAAAATAAAAAGGTAATTTTCGTTTTTTTTTTCACCCAAATCATTCTGCGATCCACCTGGAGGGCAAGAACTCCACTTATCACTGATTTCCATTATTATTTTTAACCATCTTTAGCATCCCCAACAATTATCTACAGCATTCATTAAATCCTACACTGAAATCATTTACAACATTCACTTCCAGAATGTATTGCAAACTCTGAAATCTTCCACTGCAACATCCACAACAATAATCCATTATACCATCCCTACAATCACTCTCTATGGTATCCACTGAGTCGTTGTAGTTGTTATCTACAATCATCATCTTCTCTACAACATCCACTACAATGATTCTCTACCGCATGCTTTATCTTGGATACCTAAAAGTCATTAATATTTCGTACAAAAAAATTAAAGTCAATAATTTAAATGACGTTTTACTTTCAGTTAGTTGGCGAAGTTGGTGTATTCCTTTACATTTGCGACAATCAGGTCATGCAAAATATTGCTATTATCTATTATAAATAATTTTTGAAAATTGCTTATACACACACACACACACATATATATACACTGAAGTGACAAAAGTCATGGGATACCTCTTAATATCGTGTCGGCCCTCCTTTCGCCCGGCGAAGTGCAGCAACTCGACGTGGCATGGACTACAAGTCGTTGGAAGTCTTCTGCAGGAATATTGAGCCATGCTGTCTCGATAGACGTCCATAATTTGAAAGCGTTGATGGTGCAGGATTTTGGGCACGAACAGACCTCTCGATGATGTCCCATAAATGCTCGATGGGATTCATGTCGGGCGATCTAGGTGGCCAGATCATTCGTTGGAATTGTCCAGAATGTTCTTCAAACCAATCGCGAACAGTTGTGGCCCGGTGACATGGCGCATTGTCATCCATAAATCCCATCGTTGTTTGGGTACATGAAGTCCATGAATGGCTGCAAGTGATCTCCAAGTAGCTGAACATAATCAGTCGCACCAGAGGACCAAGTCCAGGCCATGAAAAAACAGCCCACACCATTACGGAGCCACCACCAGCTTGAACAGTGCCTTGCTGACAGTTTGGGTCCATGGCTTCGTGGGGTCTGCGCCACACTCGAACCCTACCATCAGCTCTTACCAACTGAAATCGTGACTCATCGGACCAGACCACGGTTTTCCATTCATCTAGGGACCAACCGATATGCTCACGTGCCCACGAGAGTCGCTGCAAGCGATGTCGTTCTGTCAGTAAAGGCAGCACTCGAGTCGGTCTTCTGCTGGAATAGCCCAAGAAAGCCAAATTTCTCCGCACAGTTTAACAGACAAGTCCCTTGTACGTCCCACATTGATTTCTGCGGTTATTTGACGCAGTGTTGCTTGTCTGTTAGAATTTACGACTCTTTGCAGACGTCGCCGGTCTCGGTCGTTAAGTGCAGGCGGTCGACCACTGCGCTGTCCATGGTGGGATGTTATGCCTGAAATTTCATACTCTCGGCACACTTTTGACACAGTGGATCTGGGAATGTTGAATTCTAACGATTTCCGAAATGGCATGACCCATGCGTCTAGCTCCAACTAACATTCCGCGTTCAAAGTCTGTTAATTCCCGTCGTGCGGTCATCATCACGTCAAAACCTCTTCACATGAATAATTGAACAGAAATGAAAGCTCTGCGAAAGCACTGCGCGTTTATACCTGTTCTACGCGATGCTACTGCCATCTGAAAATTTGCATATTGCTATCCCATGACTTTTGTCACTTCAGTGTATATATATATATATATATATATACAGAGAGAGAGAGAGGTTTTTAATACTTTGATAACACACTGGTTTTTTTTATTTATTTTATTATTATTAATTGGAATTTTTTGTAATATTTTCTGTTATTTCTAGAAGGCTCGAGGGAATCAGAAAAAAATCCTAGTTAAATGCCCTTTTTAACTTCTTTAATTTTATTTTTAATTTAATACTTTTATTTTATTTTTTTATTTAATAATTTTTTAATTTTAATTTTCTAATTTAAATTAATAAAATATACACCAATACAGATTTTATCAATAATTCACTTATTTGTGAATATGCTCATATTGTATTAAATACAAATTTTACTTGAATTATTCAAGGAATAAAACAGAATTTCAATCTTATTATTCAAATTAAATAATTACTTTTGTTTATTTTGATTAATAAATAAATGAAATTCTATAACTTTTAATTCTAAAATCCTATAAGCTATGTATATGCAAAAAAAGATCTTATAAATTTAAATTCAGTTTTAAAGTAATTTCTAAATCTTTGTAAAATATTATTTATCTTCTTTTTTATCCTCTGACACTAAATTCCCAATAATGCATGAAATTAATTTTTTTTTTTACTGTTTAAACAATAACATGTCTAATAATTGCATTGTTTTTGTTTTCCTTGTAAATATAGCCATGAGTCACTGGTGTTTGTTTCTGCTCGTCACGTTGTCATTGGAAACTTAAAATATGTATGTTGACAAATGTACATATGGTGAAACTACCACACTCATTTTAATAATTTTTGGATTTAAATGAGCTTCATGCTTTTAAAAAAAAACAATAAAACGTTTATTTGTTGTTTAGATATATATTACGATTAATACGTTATATATATATATTAATATTATATATATTAATGTAATTATATATATTATATATATAATTAACGAAATTATTGTTGACTTTAATTTTGGTAAATAATAATTATAATTGCAAACAGTATAAAGGTTTTCAATTTTATTTATTTTTACTATTATTTTTTAAACAAAACTAGAAAACATTTTTATATTTTATTTGGCACATATATTTTATATATTGTGCCATAAAATTAAAAAATAAGTAAATTATCTTAATTCTTCAGATAAAAAAACCTCTAAAGGAAGTTTAAAAAAAATTTTATCATAATAAAAAAAATTTGTATTGTATTTATTAATATTATGTTTTGATTGTTTCATTTTTTCATTAAAAAATAGAAATTCGATTGAAAATTTTAAATCTTCCGAAAATAAATTCAGTTTCTAAGGTTTAATTAAATTAAATTAATTTCAAATTTCAAATTCTTAAATTAATATTACACAACTTCAAAATCATATATTTTAATCAATTTGAAGAGTTAAGCTGTGAGTAATTATTTATATATATATAATTTTTTTAAAATTATTTATAATTTAATTTTCGTCTATCATGTTTTATTAATAGATAGAAATCATATGTAACTCATCTGCTTGATAATTTTAACATAATAACATTCAAAATGGTCAAAAATTATTTGAAAATTTGATTTCAAAGAAAGTTTTTTTAATTTTTAGCTAAGGACAGATTTTTTAAAAAAAAATTATTTTTCACACCTAGGTTTTTAAATTTTCTTCTATCCATTTTTCAAATTGTTAGTTTTTAAAGTATAAATATTAGATAGCTATTTTTTATTTAAAATAATAAACAAATGCATAGATATGCATTTCCTATGCAAAAAAAAAAAAAAAGTTTAATTCTGAGAAGACATTTCTTCACTATATTCATTCTAGGCTTTCCATTCTGCTGTGTTTCAAAGAGAAAAAAAAAAATATCGAAATGTTTCTTTCTAGTTTCTGGTTGTCAAACGTACTGCTTGTGTTGTGAATGTAAAACAGAGCAGCAAGTCATAAATATTTATACCATTTGATCAAGAAAAGAAAAGGTACAATGAAAGGAAGGATCAGAGTCAGAGAAGACCTTTTTGTTTTCCTTTCATGCCACGAATTCTGACTACTAAAAATTTCTCAAATTAAATATTATGCATGTCTCGTAGCTATGGATCAGTAAATATTTTATGTGATCTATGTAAATTTTTCACATTATATAAGTCATATAATATTTGTTAACATATATATAATATAATGATTTTTTTAATATAATGATTAGCTATTCAGATTTTCCATATACGTCAAGTTTTCGAATCATTAATTAATCTTGAAATATAATCTTGTAACGCACGGTTTCTCGAGGAAACACTCCTGGCTCAATTCTTTCTAAATTCCTGTTTTTGCCACCAAGTAGTGAAACGTCATGCTCTGCGTAATAGCTCTCGCGATTTCTCCATCCCATGAAAATCGTTTCAGTTGCAGTCTGAATTTTGCCTTCCTGCAGGCATGGTGTGGTGTGGCTGCTGTCGCTCTGAGCATGTTGAAATGTATAAAGTTTTACCAGAAAATGTATCTGTGCAAGTTTTTAATAGCTGAAAATTATATTAGACTTGTGTGTTGTGTTCCTGTGTTCGTCTTAAATGTCATTATTTAAATAAATGTTAGCTAATTGAACTTCATTCTTTTTCTTACAAGAACTGCGTTATCATGTAGTATCAAACTTCCGTGGCGAAATAATTGAAATTTTTATTCTTCTTACGATGTAAAAATATATGTAAGCTAACTGAGGAACGTTGGGTGTTATAATCTTTCAAACTTTTATTTTAGGAAAAATTATGTATGATTAAATTGAAATTCTTAATTATTATATTTACTAAATACAATGATTCTGATAACCTGCACTTAAATTTTTAGCATTATACAAGAAAAACATCATTTTAATTTAAAAATGTAAGAATTTTTTTTTTAATTATGAATAATTATTATTAATGTTTTTAAACGCTTTTATCAATGTGCGTTTTTAAATGCAATTGTATCTAACATATTTGTTTTCATTGTTCTTCATAAGTTTTTTTATACAATTAATGGCTTTATGATAAATTTCTTATGTCAATTATTTTACATAAAAGTATTTGAAAAAAATTTTAATATATATTTTATAAAAGCCCCTAATTATTGAGCTAAGTAGCCTCTAAAAACAATCCATATAAATGATATATATATATACATTTCATGAAAAGCAGTCGGTTTAAATGAATAAGAGATCAAAAGCTTTACTAGAACTGCCAAGTTGTTTATATGCATTTGCTTTTAACTGATAAAAACCAAAAATTGCATTTTTAATACTTAATACATTCTATTTCTGTACTTTATTTAAATTATACACAAGTAGAAACTGTAAAAATATACATAATTTACAAGAACAATTAAACCACAAGCACTCTGAAAATAGAGATTTGACTTCACGCCGCCTTTTATTTTCTTAACACTAAGCTTTAATTCAAATTATTCTTGATTGTGAATAGAAATTTTAAGTATTCTTTGTAGCATGTCGGCTTATATTTTCAGTTCATTTATTTAAAATATCATAATACTCAATTTATATTCTTGACATATGTATATATTTTTACACTGAATAATTATAATTTAATTAAATTGTAATGTTTCCAGAGTGTAATCTTTTGAAATGTAAATATGTTAGTAGAATTAATGTTTCATCATATGCTTATATTAAAATTAATGTCAACGAATAATTCGTAATTAATTGAGTGAACGAGATTAAGCGCTTTTTCAAAAATAGAGCTGTACTTCAATATTATAGCTCTAATATTATATATTATTGCAATAATAGAATTGAATATATAATAGAATACTGTTATAATAGAATTGTTGTTCCATTACTGTTATAATATTACTGAATTGTTGTTCCATGGTACTGAAACATTCAACTTCAAAAAAAAAATACTATATTTATCTTAATTTGCAAGAAAAATTGAAAATAATCAATATGAAATATCAAAACTTTAATGAAATAGTATTTATATTAGTATCATCTTGTTATTGATTTCGTTTTGCTTTAAGCATCAATTGAAAATATTGTCGAAATTAAATTAAACTTTTCTAAATAATACATAAAAAATTCAATTCAGTTATTATTGACTGTTAATTATTCATTAACTAAGATTTTATTTATTTATTTATTTTTTTTCGAATGGTATAGATATAAAAAGAGAGTTGTTAGTGCCCAAACTATCATTGCCATGGTACTAAAACGAAGAAGGATTGAAGCATCTGAGTTTATTTTCTTTTTTTCGACAAATTTATCTATTTGTGATCTGTTTCATAAATAGCTCCTCCCATGGAGTTTTCACTCCAACTCTTTTATTGCATTTCATAAAATAAGCTATTTCATTTAAGCTTGTTTATACGAAGTAATTTGCTGAAATTCAAAAGGAACAATTGTAAAATTTTCCGCAGAAATAATGTATAATTGTGCCCCTTATGTATTAAACGAACTTTACTGAAATGTACAACAAAAGAAAGGTACTATATTTCTCTTAATTTTCAAAACCAATTCAAAATAATCAATATGTAATATCAAAACTTTAATGAAATAGTATTTACATCAGTATTCCCTTGTTATTAGTTTCATTTTGCTTTACGCTTCAATTCAAAATCTTGTCAAAACTAAATTAAACCTTTTTTACAATAAATAAAAAATTAAATTAAACTAAATTATTCCTTTACAAAGCTTTTTTTATGTGTTTATTTTTATGTATTTATTTATCTTATTTTATTTATTATTATTTATTTTTTGAATGACATAGAAATAACAGAGAGTTATTAGTGCCCAACTAGTATTGTCATGGTACTAAAACGAAAATGGATTGCAACAAATAAGTTTATTTTCTTTGTTTCGGTAAATTTACAAATTTTTCATCTGTTTCGTATATATTTCTTTCCGTAGAATTTTCACATCAACTGTTTTATTGCTTTTATTTAAAAAGCTATTTTATCTAAGCTAACTTATCCAAAGTTATTTGGTGCAATTCAAAAGGAACAACTGTAAAATTTTCCCCAGAAATAATATGTAATTCACGAACGTACGTCTGCATGTATTAAGCGAATTGTACTGAAAGATACAAAGATACAACAAAAGAAATTTACTATATTTCTCTTAATTTGCAAAACAATTCAAAATAATGAATGGGAAATATCAAAATTTTAATAAAATGTTATTTACATTAATATTCCATTGTTATTTGTTTCGTTTTGCTTTAATGAAATAATATTTGCATCAGTATTCCCTTATTATTGGTTTCGTTTTGATTTTAATTTTTTTTTTTTAATAATGCAGCTGGCAAACACTTACACAGTTACCTTTGAGGCCTTAAGACAAACACTGCACCGACGTTACTCACACTACCCAGGAGTTGATTGTAGCTTGAAGAGAACCTGCAAACGCAGAGTAATGATACACCCGCAATGCTCTACGATCCTGTTAGACCGGGACCTACGGTTTAAAGTGCATTTTGAACCACTACAAACATCAGTGGCACCGCCGAAACTCGAACCCGAAACTTGTGGCACCGAACGCCACTCGGCCATTAGACTCTTACTTTTCTAATTAATACTTAAAAAATTCAATTTAGTTTAATTATTCTTTGACTAAGCTTTTTTTATTTATTTAAATTTATTATTTTTCGAATGGTATAGATATAAAAAGAATTATTAGCGCCCAACCAGCATTGCGATGGTACTAAAACGAAGATGGATTGCAACATCTGAGTTTACTTTCTTTTTTTCGACAAAATTTACATATTTTTCATCTGCTTGAATATATTTTCTTCCATAGAATTTTCACACCAAATCTTTTATTGCTTATTTAAAAAAACTATTTTATCTAAGATTGTTTTTCCAAAGTCTTTTTACTAAAAGGAACAACTGTAAAATGTTCCCCTGAAATAATATGTAATTTACATACGTACGTCTTCATGTATTAAACGAATTGTACGGAACGATACAACAAAAGAAAATATGAAATATCAAAACTTTAATGAAATACTATTTACATCAATATTCCATTGTTATTTGTTTCGAGTTGCTTTAAACTCCAATTCAAAATATTGTCATTATTGAATTACATTTTTTAAACGATAGATAAAAAATTAAATTAAACTAAATTATTTATTTCTTTCACGTCTTCATGTATTAAATAAATTGTACTGAAAGATACAACAAAAAAGGTACTATATTTCTCTTAATTTGCAAGAAAATGTCTAAAAATACACAAAAAGTTCAATTTAGTTAAATTATGTATTGACTACGCGTTTTTTATTTATTTAATTTTATTATTTTTTAGAAATGGTATGGATATAAAAGAGAGTTATGTGCCGAACTAGCATTGCCATGGTACTAAAACGAAGACGGATCGAAGCCTCTGAGTTTATTTTCTTTTTTCCGCCAAATTTATATATTTTTCATCTGCTTCGTATATAGGTTCTCTCCCGTGGAGTTTTCACGCCAACTCTTTTATTGCGTTTTCTCGCCAAATGGCATTTCTACGTGCACTTTGAATTCAAGTGTTTTCTCCGTCTTCTCGAATTCTTTCCTTCCACTCTCGTTCCAAACGTGCATGGTGGAATTGATTTTTTTTTTTCAGAGAACTGTCTGACAGGAAAGACTTACTTTTGTTTCTGTTCCATTCAAATTGTTTGAAAAATAACTGTTGTCGAAAAACAGCAATGTCGCCTTATAACTTAGTACGACTGCATGCTCTTTCTCTCTATATTCATTGGCTCGGCACTTATATGTATTGTACGTGAAAGGAAAATGCTGTTGTTGTCATAAATTTCCACGAATTTGAAATGTTTTTATGTCATTTTGAATCAGGGATGTTATTTATAAAATCAAAATAAAAATTCTTTTTCTGTGCTTTTAGTTTTCATGTAGACTTTCTTTTTTATGTACATACATAGATAGTAAAACAGAATATTTATTTTTCAGCAAAAAAATATTTGTTGAATAAAGTTACAAAAAATTTAACATTGTAAAATTTTAATATTTTGCAAAAGGACGTTTTAACGTTGTAAAGTTTTAATATTTTGTAAGTGGACATTGCAGAATTTTAATATTTTTCAAGTAGACATTTTAACACTGTAAAATTGCATTTGATATTTTCTTATAACTAAATAGAAAAATTGTATACAAGTTAAAATGTAATCATTACAACTCTTGTTTAATAATTATATTTTTATTCAAAGCTTCAAGATTTAGTCTTTATAGTTCATTTTTTCTGTAAAATTTTTTATTTTAAAAATTCCCTTCACTTTTTTTATTTAATAACTAAACATAGAGTTTCATTTTCAAAGAGAAAATTAATGATTTTTCAATTAATGGTTATTTTTTATATCTAGATTTATAAATCTAGATACTTATTACAAGAAATCTAGATAATTTATGTATCTAAATTTTTAAATAACATAAATCTTTCATTTTAATTTCAGGGGAAAAAACAATTCCATATTTCTGATCAAAATTTTTATTTATTATGGAAAAAATGAAGAATTTTGTCAACAGAAGTGAAGTCAAACCCTCACTGCAGGAGAATTTCCTATTCCTAAATTGGAGTGAAATCTTTCCGAAGATTTTTTTTTAACGATGAATAAATAGCCTTTTTATTTAAGTAGTGATTCCTTAGAAAAGTTTCGAGTGAATATTTTAATTCGTGAACAGAATAAATTCGTGACTTTTAAGAAGTCTCTTGAAGATTTAATTCAAATGTTCCTTCATTTCTGTTGGATAATTTTATAAAAATTATGATTCATTTACATAGAGCCTGAATGGCCTAGTGGCTAGCGCTCTGGCGCTCGGTACCACAGGTTTTTGTTCGAGTTCCCGGCGGTACCATGGATGTTTGTAGTGGTTCGGAATCCACTTTAAACCGTATGTCCCGGTCCTAATAGGATCGTAGAGTGTTACGGGGGCATTGTTACTCCGCGTCCGTGACTTATCTTCAGTTAGTTACACGCGCCCCTGGGTAAAAGCAAAATGAGTAACGTCTGTGCAGCGCGTGCCTTAAGGCATCCAAGACCAAGCTGTCTAAGTGTTTGCCAGCTGCATTGGAACAAAAAAAAAATGATTCATTTACATTAAAGTTGTATGTATATATATATATTTCTCAATTTGATAAACTTAGTTTCTAATTTGACTGTAATGTAAAATATTCAGAATGTCAGCTAAAAAGAGAAATTTATAGGAATAGTGAAATGAAGATAACGAAAGGAGTAAAATACGATACGATAGGATACAAATATCGATGTAAATCGATAGGAAAATATCGATATATATCTATAGAAAGTACAAACATCAATACCAATAGAAAAACATATGTGGATGCAAATAAAAATACAAATATCGATGCAAAAAAATAGAAAAAAATAATACAAATTAAAAATATAGTCATCAATACAAATAGGATATATATATATCGATACAAATAGGAAATATAGATACTCGTATCAACACAAATAGAAAAATAAAAAATAATCGGCTGGACCGATAGACAGGTTACCCATATAATTTAGAATTTAATGTAAGAACAAAACGCATAACAGAAATCTTGAAAAATAAGAAAAACTACAGAATTTCAAGTAATTTTCCTTTCTTGAAAAATTTCGTTTTCAATTTGAAAAAAGCAACAAAGATGTTTTAAAGAAATTTTGCATAACTTAATTATGTAATTATTAGCTCGTGATAAAAATTTAAATATATATACTATGTATAAAAAACTTGTGAAAGAATTTTAAATAAGAATAGCTAGATCAATTGTGGAAGAAATTTAAATAAAACACTAAGAATAGCTCACGAAAGAAATTTAAAAAATATACCTAAAAAAAAAAAAACGTTGAAAGTGATCAAGGAAAGGAAAACCTGATCAAGGAAACAAAAACCCCTACTACGCAAAAGAATACCCATAATTATATGTGTAAAAATACAGATATCAATGTAAATTGATATACAAACTAACACTATTATTTAAGCAATTTGTTTTCTACTACTACAATTTATTATCTAACACATTTTTACAAACAATTTTCTGTATCTTTGAACAAAGATTCTACCTTTCTCAGATTAATTACTAAGTTAGTTTTATTTTAATACCAAAAAAAGGGTGAACTGTCAGAAAAGTTTTATTAAAATTTTAATCTTTCCGCATGCATGCAAAATGAGTGCATTAATTAAATAAAACGTGGCTGAGCCTAAACTTTTTCAGACTATTTTTCAAATTACTCTCCCTCTTAGTTTTTCACGCGACTGTATAAAAGTAAAGTAATTAGTCTGATAGCTCTCGTATAAAATGAATTAAAAAAATATTCATTTTTTTTATTAAATCGTGATATAAAAGAAGACAGCGTGAAAAATAAAGGCCGTGTGATATTTCTTTAACGCTAATTTTTATTTTTTTTTACAATGGGAAAAAAAAAACTCTAATTAAGCTATATTTGAAGAAAAAAATATACTTAGAATTATTTCTTATGAGTAGTATATTCAAATTTTTTAGAAAAAAAATAATGAGTAAAGTGAAACCTGATGCTACTCGTAAGAAAATTAGCGGAAGTTTATGTTGGAACTAGAATTAATATTCCCATAATCATTAAATATATTAAAAACCATTTTTTATCTCTTTGTAAGAGTAATCTTATAAAGTGGCCTTTTTTTCTGCACTTGCTCTTCTACATTTTTAAAAAGAAACTATACATTTTACTACTTTTTATGACTAGCAACACCATATGTGATTAAATATTGCTTTCGAAGGAAAGATAAGGTTTTTCAGCAGAAATTTCTTCGTCTTCACTAGCCGTAACTCCTTGCATTTTCTGGCAAAAATTAGGAAAGCTTTTATCAGATAATAAGATTGTCAATGCATTATCACAATCGGTATTGAGTTTCTCATTTTTAATAAAAGTTATTGAAATGTACGCCAGCAAAAGAAATGAGCACGCATCCTCTTACAAGCTATATTATTTCCCTTCAAATAAGTCGACCTGAATTTTCGAATATGTACATAGTTATCAAAGCAATGAACCACACAAATTCTAATGGTGTAGTTCATTGTATAGCATATTCGCCAAATTACAAATATAGACATTTCTTTTCTGTGTTGTTGTTACCTGTGGCTTTATTGGAAACTCAACCCATACAAATTTGGCTACTTACCATAGAAACAAAATGCACATATAAACAAAGATGGCCAAAAGGCCTCAAAAACATTGAAAAATAAGTTAAATGTTCTAAGGATAAAAATTTAAGAAGCTAGAAACACCATAATAAAAGTCCGTGTATTCGGGACATGTTTTCTCGGCCCTCCAGCTAAGAGATACAAATCACCATTCTGTTTAAGTTAGAGCCCAGTTCCGAGCAAACAAGTAAATGGGCCTTATTCATTTTCTCTGTCTTACATAAATCACATATATCAGAGTTCGCAATCCCTATTTTGGCCAGATGTTTGCCCAAGCAGCCGTATAATTTGAAATTGGTAACAGCTTCTTTGAGAGTTTGTCCGATAAATTTTTTCCAGCGATCCCCGATTGTCTCCCATGCTTTTCCTTTTGGCGTTAGATAATATTCGCTAATATGCGATGATTTAATTTTTGCCTCGTATAATTCTCTTAAAAGTGTAAAGAGGGGATAGGAAATTAATTGCTAATTGCGGAATGTAAGGAAAAAAAATTTGCTAATTTATTTCTTAAAACGGAATAAGACTAATGACTTAATGCAATTCTATATAAAAGAAAAGTAAAAAAAAAAATTATAAAAATTTATTATAGTTAACACAAAAATAAATGTACTGGAATTTCATGTTTATAAAAAAGGAATTTTGATTATCACAATAAACATTTATTCATAAAATAACAATTCTACTGGTTTTTTTTTGTAGACAAATTCATTCAAAACAAATTATCTTATACGTTGACAAATAACGTGAAAAAGAATCTTAATTCTTTCTTTTTACAAATCCTGCAGTGACAACAGCCGTTAACATCCAGTAAATTTCCATCTTTACTAAAACGGCATTTCATTCGAAAACTTTTTCATCAAAATGCTTTTTATTCTTCGGCCTAATGGATTCTATTCAACTGTTTTCAACACTAATTCTGCTCTTAACGACATTAAATTTTTGTTTTCATTTCATTTTTTTTAGTTCATTTTTCTTCAAAAAAGCACTAAATTTGTAATAACCAGGAATATGGAGAAAGAGTTTACTCTTCTAAAATATCAGAATTATCCAAAAGCACTTTGTTTTTACAGATTTGTGCAAATTAGTTTCTCGTTTTACATATAAATCTCTTTAAAATGAGTTTTCAATTCTAATTAATTGAATTACTTCAAACTTGTTTGAATTTTTAATGCTGCGACTAGATTATATACTTGTATTAAAACGAATTATGGGGATTTGAAAATGTGACGTAATTTTACGTGTGACGACATTACGTTCTTATTTATAGCTGACTCAGTTTAATAATGGATTTTAGAAAAACCCATTTCAATGTTTTTTTTTTAAAAGCTTTTGTTTTAGAAGCACTTAAAATTATAATAAAATTTGAATTTCACTTTACAAGAAGTATTGGCCAAATAATGTATTATACGTCAGGGACTTAAATAAAATAATTATTATGCAACTTTTTTCTTTTGACGTAAACCAAAAAAAATATATTAGTTTATATATAACATCAAACAAATAACTCAAAAATTAGTGGGAATAAGGATTGATAAAGAAAACTATTTTATTACAAAATAATAGATTATTTTAAATTTATTAAATTAATTATTATTAAAAACCAGATAAATTAAAAAGTTTTAAATCAGGTTTTATTGAAAACCTGATTATATATATCAGGTTTTTAAAATGATCCTAAGTGTGTATAAGACTCATTAATGTTTATTATGCCTAAAATGAAATATAAGTATGCAACCGTGCCTCCACCTACGCACTGCAAGAGCACCCATTGGGTCGTTCAGGAGAGATGGTCAGTAGGCCACGAGATTCTCACCAGAGAGGAAGTACAATGCAATCAGCGCTACACTTGAGAAACGTTTAGTACAGCGCAATCGCGCTCTTCTGCTGAGAAACATTTAGTTTACAGTCTCTCCTACCGAAAGGAAATATATTTAGCGCAACCCTGTGTATTTATTGGTCTACATCCCGGAGAGGATGTATATTTCTCGCATCCTATGAGTGCCTGAGTGTCTTTATTTTCGTCTTAGAAGTGGAATCCTTCCACGAATATATAAATACTAATGTGCCTTTAAATGTGTTAAATATTGTCTGTAGTTAATTGTGTGTATGTTTTGTTTATGCGCTTGTTAATAAATCTGTGAGTTCTCAAATAGTGTCTCAACCCAATCACACCCAGTTACAATCCAGAGTTGCTACAATTTTGTTATAAAATATATACAATATAACATAAAACATCAACAAAATAAATATAATATCTATAAATATATCAATAAATATAAATAGTAATCAACTATAATTCAGTTCAACAAAAAAAAAAATAACAACAACATTAATTACAATCTAAATTCCAAGTCTCTATTTCTAAAACAATACTGAACAAAACAAAAAGATTCTGAAACCGATGTTGTCACGATGCTTTAGGGAAAGCAAACCGCGTTAATTGAAATTCTTCACTATAATCACGAGCAACAACTATTCCTTTGTAGCTGCAATTAAATTAGTGTTGTAGTTTGATTATAAAGGAGGAACGAAATAACGATTTTGTTTTCACGTGCCATTGGGCATTCGTATTCTTGATTTTCTAGGTAGGGAAAATGATGAATCTAATTAATTTTGCTCCTTTTCCTTCACCGTCGAGAATAGATACCATCAACAATATTCCGAGGAATTAGTTATAAACAATAAATATTCAAAGAATAAATGTATTGCATACCTCTATCAAAAATGATAAAATCAAATAGAACAATGTATTTAATTTTTAACATTTCGGAATAGTTTACAAATTATTTACATTTATGTTTTCATTTTCAAATAATATCATTATCCTTTGGATGCCTTTATTTAAATATAAATAATGTTTTGCTTTTTTTCAATAAGAATCATATATTTATAAATAATTTAATAAGTCTTAACATTTATTGTATTTTTTACAAAATGTATTTCATTGCAGTTGTATCTCCAATATCATCTTTTTTTTTTTTTTATTTGTCAACTTAATATTATAAAGAATTTCCAAAATGCATATAGAAAAAAATGTTATCTTTTTAAGGGCAGAAAATTAAAATTTAAAGTTCTTCTTTTATGATAAATTCATAAATTTTTCTTTAAATTTTACTTTTAATTAACTTAAATTTCACATAGTTTTTTTTTTTCAAAAACTTTTTAAAGACAATTATAAAAAATATGCAATTCTCTAAATTAAGAAAAATTAATTTTTATTGAATTTTTCAAGCATTTTTATTATTGTTTATCTTCAAATAAGCATCAGACGTGTTTCTCTTTATTGTAATATTTTTTTTTTCATTTTATTTTATAATTATATCATATTCATATATCATTAAATATCACAATAATATTATCATAGTATAATAATATTATTAAAAAATAAATATTAATAATGGATTTTAAGAATCATAAAAATACTTTTAATACTTACTGCGGTCTGTAATTTATTAGAAAAGAAATTCACTAATAATTTAAATGTTTGCTAAGTTAAAAGCATTTTTTTCTGAGACTGAGTAATTATTTGTATTTGAATATAATATTAATATATTCTCCTTCAATGTTCGCATAACAATTCGTCTTTTAATAAGTTTTTAAAATTTTAAAATATTTGAAAAAAAGTCTCCAAATATTTCATAATATTCATTATTCTATTAAAAAATGCGATTATTTTAAGTTATACAATAAATTATCAACTGCTACTATTTTAATTGAAAGAAAGAAATGTTTCAAGTAAAAATATCTGGTAGGGAAAAATATACTGATATCGATATTTTGTTGTTCTGGAAAAAAATATAATAATTTTTATTAAAAAAATTAATTAATTGTACGTTATTTTTTATTTATATTAAAAAGGAATTCTTACAATAAGATGGTTTCAAAAGTTCATTATTAGAAACTGCTTAAAATAAATAATATTTATTATAAAACTACTAACTAGTTTACTTTCACATAAAAAATAAAGTCAATAATTATTAGAATTAGTCAATTTATTATCGGTAAACGTTTTAGCTCTTTTAATCTAAAACCATTTGCATCTAAATGCATCTGCATATCCATTTCACGCACATTTCCCCCCATAATTCCCTCTCTCCTTTCAAACGCGCTCAAAATCCAGCGACCCCACAAGGCCAGACTGCATTATCCCGGACACTATAAACCGGATTTTTCTAAAACTAGGTCACCCCCTTTCCGGCAAACTCCCGAGGAGAGAGAGTTATGCCCTGTGTCTTGATACGCTGCAACACATCCGCTTAATATCCGTAGCAAATCTTTACCGCGGAAGCCAGCCTCAGTTAAGGCCAAAATCGATTCTCAGAAAACTGATGCTACCACGAGACGCCTTTGCAACTCCATTTCCCCTTTCCTTCCACCACCCCCAACCAAAAAGTATTTCCTTTTGCACCGATTACTGTCCTTCTTTTAATGCCTGAGAAAAGTTTGAAATGCGCCTTCATTGGCAAGTCAGATAAGATGGAATAGCTGCGACATGTATTGGTTGAGATACCGTCTTTTTAGAAAATAGTTTTTTTGATTTTGATGGCATGTGTTTTGTATTGCTCAGTGATTGCTGAGTTTTGTTGTTTTTGGGGAATATTTTATTTTTTTTTATGTTTGTTGAATGGCGAATCTGGTTTGTGTGAAAGGGTGTTAAAAGCTTAGGTTTTCGCATTAGCTGAACAGTTTTACTTCATTGTTATTAACACAATTATTGAAAATTAAGCTGAATATGTATTATATGACTTAACATAAAAACATATTTGCGAACATGGCTCAATTAAAAGATTTTTTCAAAAATAGCACTTTGCCAAGGGATCCCTTCAAATCAGTTGTGATCAGTTCATCATTTTGAATCAGTTAACACAGAAATTAAAAATTAAAATCAATTTGTGTTATATGACTCAATATTATGTCTGTATTGAAAGCTGCATTAGAACAACAATATTACTCACTATGAAAGCATATTTGTGAACATGACACAATTTTTTAAAATAACATTTTCCCAAAAATAACATTTTGTCAAGGAATCACTTCAGATCAGTTCATCATTCTGAATCCTTTAACACCGAAATTAAAAATTAAACTGAATGTATATTACATGACTCAGCATGCTAACATATTTGTGGACATGATTAAATTAAAATTCTCAAAAATAACAATTTGCCAATGAATCACTTTTACTGAATCGCTTCCAATCAGTTGTGATCAATTCGTCACTCTGAGTCAATTCACGCAGAAATTAATAATTAAAATGAATATCTATTATATCTTAACATAAAACATATTTGTGAACATGACTCAATTAAAAGACTATTTCAAAAATAAAGTTTTGTCGAAGAATCAATTTAAAGAGCAGGATACATGAATACAAAAACTGAAAAGAGAACAAACAAGGACTGAATTAAAAAACACATTCATTTTGCACGCCAAAAACTACTACCGGTACTTTCTATAAGCAAAATGTATAATGTAACTATCAGAGCATTCGTAATACAAAAATATTTGAGAACGAGACTCAATTAAAAGACTTTTTCAAAAATATCATTTTTGCCAAGGAATCAATTTTACTGAATCACTCAGTTTGATCAGTTCATCATTTTGAATCAGTACACGCAGAAATTAACGTGAAACAGAAAGCTTTTTAACAAGGTTGAAATATTATTTCACAATATATGACAGTGTCAATTGCATGATAGGAGGGCGAAAGGCTATATCGTACGTCTTCATGTATTAAACGAATTGTACTGAAAGATACAACAAAAAAAAAGGGTATTTCTCTTAATTTGCAAGAAACATTTCTAAATAATACACAAAAAATTCAATTTAGTTAAATTATCTATTGACTAGGCTTCTCTTATTTATTTAATTTTATTATTTTTAAAATGGTATGGAGATAAAAGAGAGTTATTAGTGCCGAACTAGCATTGCCATGGTACTAAAACGAAGACGGATCGAAGCCTCTGAGTTTATTTTTTTTTTCCGCCAAATTTATATATTTTTCATCTACTTCGTATATAGGTTCTCACCCGTGGAGTTTTCACGCCAACTCTTTTATTGCGTTTTCTAGCCAAATGGCATTTCTACGTGCACTTTGAATTCAAGTGTTTTCTCCCGTCTTCTCGAATTCTTTCCTTCCACTCTCGTTCCAAACGTGCATCGTGGAATTGATTTTTTCAGAGAACCGTCTGACAGGAAAGACTTACTTTTGTTTCTGTTCCATTCAAATTGTTTGAAAAATAACTGTTGTCGAAAAACAGCAATGTCGCCTTATAACTTAGTACGCCTACATGCTCTTCTCTCTATATTCATTGGCTCGGCACTTATATATATTGTACGTGAAAGGAAAATGCTGTTGTTGTCATAAAGTTTCACGAATTTGAAATGTTTTTATGTCATTTTGAATCAGTGGATGTTGTTTATAAAATCAGAATAAAAAATCTCTTTTTGTCTTTTAGCTTGCAGCATTTTTTTTATGTACATATATAGATAGTAAAACAGAATATTTATTTATTCCGTAAAAAATATTTGCTGAATAAAGTTACAAAAAATTTAACATTGTAAAATTTTAATATTTTGCAATCGCACATTTTAACATCGTAAAAATTGTATTTGATATTTTCTTATAACTACTAAATTATAAAAAGTTAAAATAGAATAATTACAGCTCTTCTTGAATAATTATCTTTTTCTTCAAAGTTCTTGATTTTGTCTTTATATTTTCTTATTTTATTATTATTAGTTATTATTAGTTAAGTTTTTAATATTCATGGAGTTTCTTTTTTAAAGAGAAAAAGGAGTGAATTTTCAATGAATGGATATTTTATGTATCAAGATTTCTAAATCTAGATACATAATACTAGAAATCTTGATATTTTATGTATTTAGGTTACTATTTTTTTTTTTTCAAATAGATTTTCTAGAATTTTAAATACATAAATCTTTCATTTTAACTTGATGGGAAATAAACAATTCCGTATTTCTGATCAAAATTTTTCTATTACTGTAAAAGTTTTCATAAGAACTAACATTACTACCAATATAATATACAATTATGCCATGTATACAATACATATATACAATATGTATATATACAATATAACATAATATTATTGTATCTTTTTACGAAATAGAATCAAGCATCAACCCGCACTGCCTGAGAATATCCAATACTTAAATTGGAGCGATATCTGTAAGAAGATTCTTTTTACAATGAATAAATAGCCTTGGCATTTCAGTAGTGATTCCCTAGAAAAGTTTCGAGTGAATATTTTAATTCGTGAACAGAATAAATTCGTGATTTTTAAGAACCCTCTTGAAGATTTAATTCAAATGCACTTTTATCTCTGTATTGGATAATTTTATAAAATTAAGATTCATTGACATTAAAATTGTTATATATATATATATATATATATATAACAATTTTAATGTATATATATATATATAACAATATATATATATATATATATAACAATTTTAATGTAATATATATATATATATATATATATATATATATATGTATATCTCAATTTCATACATTTAGTTTCTGATTTGACTGAAGTGTAAAATACTCAAAATGTGAACAAAATACAAATTGATGCCTTTATTCACACCTTAAGCTGATTAAATAGGTAATTAGACCGAGACCTACAGTTTAACGTGGATTCCGAACTACTTACAAACAGCCATGCCTCCTCCGGTTTTGAACCTGAAGCCTGTAGCTCCAATAGCCATCAGGTCGAATATATTTAGAATTTAATGCAAACGCATAACAGTAATCTTAAAAAAAAAAAAAAAATTATACAATTCAAACGATTTTTTTTTTTTTTCAATAATTTCGTTTTCAATTTGAAAAAGCACCAGACGATCTTTTAGAACAATTTTACATTATTTAATTATATAATCATTAGCTCGTGAAAGAAATTTAAATATATTAAATATAGTGTATAAAAACCTTGTGAAAGAAATTTAGATAAGAATAACTAGATAAATTGTGGCAGAAATTTAAATAAAACACTAAAAATAACTCGCACTGAGAAAATAAAGAAATTAAAAAAATTTAATCAGAAAGAAGCGTTGAAAGTGGTCAAGGACACGAAAATCTAATCAAGGAAACAGAAAACCCGGCTACCCAAAACAATACTCATAATTATACGTGTAAAAATACAGATATCAATGTAAATTGATATACAAACTAACATTATTATTTAAACAATTTGTTATCTACCATAAAATATATTTGAACTTGAGTGGATGAATAAAAAGTATTTCATGAACGATAGAAAAATTTGAACAAGATATATAAATATATAGAGGGCGAGTGTGAACTAATAGTAGGAATTGAAAAAATGAACCAGAAGGAAACGTTGAAAGTGATCAAGGAAACAAAAAAAAAACCACGATATCAAAACAATACCCATAATTATATGGGTAAAAATACAGATATCAATGTAAATTGATATACAAACTAACACTATTATTTAAGCAATTTGTTTTCCTACTACTACAATTTATTATCTAACACATTTTTACAAACAATTTTCTGTATCTTTGAACAAAGATTCTACCTTTCTCAGATTAATTACTAAGTTAGTTTTATTTTAATACCAAAAAAGAGGTGAACTGTCAGAAAAGTTTTATTAAAATTTTAATCTTTCCGCGTGCATCAAAATGAGTGCATTAATTAAATAAAACGTGGCTGAGCCTAAACTTTTTCAGACTATTTTTCAAATTACTCTCCCTCCTAGTTTTTCACGCGACTGCCTAAAACGTAAAGTAATTAGTCTGATAGCTCCCGTATAAAAAACGAATAAAAAAAAATATTCATTTTTTAGATCGTGATATAAAAGAAGACACCGTGAAAAATAAAAGGCCGTGTGTTATTTCTTTAACTCTAATTTTTATTTTTTACAATGGGTAAAAAACTCTAATTAAGTTATATCTGAAGTAAAAAATATACTTAGAATTTTTTCTTATGAGTAGTATATTCAAATTTTTTAGAAAAAAAAAAAAAATAATGAGTAAAGTGAAACCTGATGCTACTCATGAGTAAATTAGCAGAAGTTTATGTTGGAACTAGAATTAATATTCCCATAATCATTAAATATATTAAAAATCATTTTTTATTTCTTTGTAAGAGTAATCTCATAAAAAGTGGCCTTTTTTTCTGCTCTTGCTCTTCTACATTTTTAAAAAGAAACTATACATTTTACTACTTTTTATGACTAGCAACACCATATGTGATTAAATATTGCTTTCGAAGGAAAGATAAGGTTTTTCAGCAGAAATTTCTTCGTCTTCACTAGCCGTAACTCCTTGCATTTTCTGGCAAAAATTAGGAAAGCTTTTATCAGGTAATAAGATTGTAAATGCATTATCACAATCGGTATTGAGTTCACTCATTTTTTATAAAAGTTACTGAAACTACGTCAGCAAAAGAAATGAGCACTCATCCTCTTACAAGCTATATTATTGCCCTTCAAATCAGATATAGGTCGAACTAAATTTTCGAACATGTATATAGTTGTCAAAGCAATGAACCAAACAAATTCTAATGGTGTAGTTCATTGTATAGCCTATTCGTCAAATTACAAATATAGACATTTTCTTTTCTGTGTTGTTGTTACCTATGGCTTTACTGGAACTCAATCCATACAAATTTGGCTACTTACCATAGAAACAAAATGTACATATGCAAATCAAAATTACAAAGAGAAAAGAGCAAGATTCTTGGCCAAAAGGCCTTGAAAACAGTGAAAAATAAGTTAAATGTTCTAAGGATAAAAATTTAAGAAGCTAGAAACACTATAATCAAAGTCCGTGTGTTCGGGACATGTTTTCTCGGCCCTCCAGCTAAGAGATACAAATCACCATTCTGTTTAAGTTAGAGCCCAGTTCCGAGCAAACAAGTAAATGGGCCTTATTCATTTCCTCTGTCTTACATAAATCACATATATCAGTGTTCGCAATCCCTATTTTGGCCAGATGTTTGCCCAAGCAGCCACATAATTTGAAATTGGTAACAGCTTCTTTGAGAGTTTGTCCAATAAATTTTTCCAGTGATCCCCGATTGTCTCCCATGCTTTTCCTTTGATGTTAGATAGTAATTCACTAATATACGATGATTTAATTTGCCCAGTAAAAGTTCTCAAAATAGGTAAAGAGGGATAGGAAATTAATTCCTTGTTGCGGAATGTAAGGCAAAAAAAAATTACTAATTTATTTCTTAAAACGTGAATAAGAATAATGACTTAATGCAATTCTATAAAAAAAGTAAAAAAAATGATGAAAATTTATTATTAGTTAACACAAAATAAATGTATTTGGAATTTCATGTTTATAAAAAAAGCTATTTTGTTTGTCACAATAAACATTTATTCAGAAAATAAGAATTCTACTGGTTTTTTTTTGTAGACAAATTCATTCAAAACCAATTATCTTATACGTAAACAAATAATGTGAAGAATCTTAATTCATTCTTTGCACAAATCCTGCAGTGACAACAGCCGTTATCATCAGTAAATTTCCATCTTTACTAAAACGGCATTTCATTCGAAAACTTTCTCATCAAAATGCTTTCTATTCTTCGGCCTAATGCATTCTATTCAACTCTTTTTAACACTAATTCTGCTCTTAACGACACTAAATTTTTGTTTTCATTTCATTTTTTAGTTATTTTTCTTCTAAAAAGCACTGAATTTGTAATAACCAGTAATATAGTGAAAGAGGTACTCTTCTAAAATATCAGAATTATCCAAAAGCATTTTTGTTTTACGCATTTGTGCAAATTAGTTTCTCGTTTTACATATGAATCTCTTCGAAATGAGTTTTCAATTATAATTAATTGAATTACTTCAAATTTGTTTTTTAATGCTGTTACTTGATTATATACTTGCATTAAAACGAATTATGGTGATTTGAAATGTGACGTAATTTTTCAGACATTACGTTTTTGTTCGCAGCTGACTCAGTTTAATAATAAATTTTAAAAACCCATTTCGATGTTTTTATAATAATTTTGTTTTAGATGCATTTAAATAATAATAAAGTTTGCATTTTACTCAAAAAGACATTTTCGACCAAAATAATGTATTATACATCTGAGCCTTAAATAAAAGAAAAATTATTCTGCAACTTTTTCTTTGACTTAAACCAAAAAATACATTAGTTAATTGGTAACTTCAAACAAATCATTCAAAAACTTAATAAGATTAAGAATTAATAGAAAAAACTATTTTATTTTAAAATAAAAAATTATTTTAAATTTATTGAATCCCCTCATGTATTATCATGTTTTTAAAATGTTCCTATTTGTGTATAAGATTCATTAATATGTATATAAGTCTCATTAATTTATTATGTCTAAAAGCAAAATATAAGTATATAACTGTGCTTCGACCTACGCATTGCAAGAACGCCTCCTGTGTTGTTCAGGAAAAATGGTCAGTCTAGAGTCACCAGACTGTGTCTCGAGATTCTCACCGAGAGGAAAAGTACAGCGCAATCAGCGCTGCCTTGAGAAGTAAAGTGCATTCACTTGAGTTTTGTAAAGTGCATTCACGCGCTTCTGTTTAATTTACAGTCTCTCATCTCGAGAGGAAAATATTTAGCACAACCCTGTGTATTTGTTGATATGCAGACTCTGCCCCTGAGAGGAAGTATATTTCTCGCACCCTGTGCGTGCCTGAATATCTTTTTTTTTTCCTCTTAAAATTGAAATCTTTTCACCAGTCTATAAATAATTATATGTCTTTAAATATTGCCGGTAGTTAATTGTGTGTATGTGGTGTTTATGAGTGTGTCAATAAATCTGTGAGTTCTCAAACCAGTGTTTCAAGTCTCAAACCAACCACACCCAGTTACAATTCAAAACAGCTCCAGCCCACAACGCTATAAATATTAATAATAATCAATATAAATATATACATACATAATATAAAATATCGACAAAATAAAATAAATATATATCGATAAATAATAATCATTTATAATTCATAACTGTTTTACAAAAAGCAAAACAAATAACAAACAACATTAATTACAATCTAAATTCCGAGTCTCTATTTCCAAAACAATCCTGAACAAAATAAAGATTCTGAAACCGATGTTGCTGTGATGCTTTAGGGAAAGCAAACCTACGTTAATTGAAATTCTTCACTATAATCACGAGCAACAACTATTCCTTCGTAGCTGCAATTAAATTAGTGTTGTAGTTTGATTATAAAGGAGGCGCGAAATAACGATTTTGTTTTCACATGCCATTGGGTATTGGTATTCGTAATTTTCTCTGTAGAGGAAAGAATGAATCTGATTAATTTTTTCCTTATTTTTCTTCACCGTTGATAACATCAACAATGTTCCAAGAAATTCGTCATAAGCAATAAATATTTAAACAATAAATATTCTACGTGATACAATTGGCGTACATCTATTCAAAAAGATAAAATAAAATAGTACAATGTATTTAATTTTAACATTTCACCATAGTTTACAAATTATTGACATTTATTTTTTTTTGCCAAATTAATAATTTACTTTTTATAATATTTATTTTAATAATTGATTTTAATTATGGATTTTAAAATAATTTAATAGGCCTTTAAATATTATTCAAAAAGAATGAATTGATTTTATATTTTTTATTTGTGTGCGACATAGTATTGTTGTTTTTAGGTCAGAAAATTATATTTTACGTACTTCTTTTATGATAAAGCCATAACAAATTTTAAAAATAAATTTCCCATGTTCATTTTTTCTTTTAAAGTAAAATATTAATTCTTAAATTAAGGAAAATTCATTTTTATTATTTTTAATATAGATCTTTAACAAATTTTCCTTTTGTTTAATTTTTATTAATTTTTATTTTATATATTATCAAGCATGATATTATTTAAAGATATTGGATTTAATGATTTTAATTAGAATTTTAAGAAAGAAAATAAATACTGTTTCTGAATCTTCTTATAAATTTTTTTATCATGGCAAAAATACTTTTTTCTTAAAATAAAAAGTTTTGTCAGAAAAAGTTTATTATATATTTATTATTTTAAAATAATTTTATAATGTATCTTTTAGAAAAAAATATATTTATATATTTATAGATTAGCATAATTTTATAGAAAAATGTATTTTTATCAAATTTTTTATTGTATTTACTAATATATAATGTATAGAAAAATGTAAAAAAGTTTTAATTAACTAATAAATAGTTGTATAATTTATAATTATTAACAATTTAAGTTTTATTAAGTTAAAAGTATTTTTATACAACCAAGTAATTATTTGTATTTCAACATATTCTGCTTCAATATTCGTATAACAATTTTTTTTTTTAACGAATCTTTAAAATGCTTGAAAAATCCTTCAAATTTTAAGTTTGTTATTCTATTATTAGAAAAAAACCTATTATTTTAATTTATAAAAAGAAATTATCAACTGCTACTATTTTTTGAAAGAAAGAAAATAAGTAAAAACATCTGAAATTTTGAAACAGTAAAAATATCTGTTTAGGGAAATTAACATTTAATTGTTCGAAATTTAATTAAATATGAAAATTATATATAATTAATATATAAATTAAATATATAATTAAATGTATTTATTTATTTGTATTAAAAGTAATTCTTACAAAAAAGCGTTTTAAAAAGTTCATTACACGGGCTGTTTAAAATAAATAATATTTATTATAAACTACTAACTAATTCACTTTAACAGCTAAAAAAATAAAATCAATAATTATTAGAATTAGTCAATTTAGTATCGGAAAACTTTTCACCTGTCTTAGTCTAAAATCATTTGCATCTAAATGGAAATGCATGTCCCATTTCAAGTCCAGCACTCACATTTCCCCATAATTCCCTCTTTTCTTTCAAACGCATTCAAAATCCAGCGAAATCCAAGCGACCCACAAGGCCAGACTACATTATCCCTGACACTATAACCGGATTTTTCCTAAAACTGGGTCACCCCTTTCCGGCAAACTCCGAGGAGAGAGAGAGTTATGCCCTGTGTCTTGATACGCTGCAACACATCCGCTTAATATCCGTAGCAAATCTTTACGGCGGAAGCCACCCTCAGTTAAGGCCAAAATCGATTCCCAGAAAACTGATGCTACCACGAGACGCCTTTGAACTCAACTTCCCCTTTCCTTCCATCCCGCCCCAACCAAAAGTATTTCCTTTTGCACCGATTACTGCCCTTCTTTTATTGCCTGAGAAAAGTTTTGAAATGTGCCTTCATTGGCAAGTCAGATAAGATGGAATAGGTGCGACATGTATTGGTTGAGATACCGTCTTTTTTAAAAGTAGTTTTGTATTGATTTTGATAGCATGTTTTTTGTATTTCTTAGTGATTGCTGAGTTTTGATGTTTGGGGAGGTACTTTTTTTTATGTTTGTTGAATGGTGAATCTTGACTGATTGTGTGGAAGGGCATTTAAAAAAAGCTTACGTTTTCATATTAGCTGAACAGTTTTACTTCATTGTTATTAACACTATTATTAAAAATTAAACTGAATGTGTCTTATAGGACTCAACATGAAAACATATTTGTAATCATGACTCAATTATAAGACTTTTTTTCAAAAAATAAGATTTTGCTAAGGAATCACTTTTATTATAATCACTTCAAATCGGTTGAATGATCAGTTCAAATTCTGAATCAGTTAATACTCAACATGAAATTAATTTGAAACAGAAAACATTTTTAGCAAGATTAGCAAAAAAACATTTTTAGAAACTTTTCAAAATTAAAAAAAAATCAGATCTGATTACTTATAACTTAGTGTTAATCATGATAAGAGTGCGAAAGGGTTATTTCGATTCTATGGGTGACAATCGGGTAAAATTTTTAAAAAATATTCTTCAGTTTAACTTAGTTTAATCGCATGAAATGCGAAGAGCAATTTTTCTACCGAATTATTTTTCAAGGGTTATTCAGTTTGACCCTCAAATGATGTTAATCTATCTCTGAACGCATTGCTCTTCCTTTTGCATTTGTTGATGTTGAGCCCATGCCATTGCCCTAGGTAATTTCGAATCTTTTCCCAATATTTATCAGATGCAAAAACAAAATTTAAAAAACATGTTCATCAATTGAATAGTTCTATTGAATAGTTTGAAATAGATGTTTAAAATCAAATAATATATTGAAAAAGCGTTCCATAATTCAACGTGAAAATCTGTTAGTGAGATGACTTAAAATAAAAAGATAGGAGTTAAAAAGAAATGATTATCTGCCATGAATCGCTTTAACTAAAATATTTATTGATGAAATAATTCACATTTTAATGTAGAATAAAAAATATGATATAAACTAAAAAAGGACACAAAAATAAGCTAAAAACAGCAACATAATTTTGCCATCGAAACTGGTATAGAAAAGTATAAAAATTGTGAATTAAAAGTAATAAAAAGTCATTTAAATAATTTATTTAAATTTATTACTGATTTTTAAAAATTTTCTAACGATTTGTAGAATTTACTTCAATATACCATATGATTTAATGTAAACATTAATAGTAATATTTATTTTATTTGTTTATTATAATTTTTTTTTTAAATATATTGTAATGCTAATAGTATACTGATAAAAAAAAACTATTTTTTTACATAATTTAAATTAAATTTCTTAATATTAATTTTAATATTAAAATATATTCTAATGTGTTTTTTAACTTTAAAGCATTTTTCGAATACATATATTATATATATATATATATATATATTATATTTCTTTTTATTTTCATAGTAGATTATTTACAAAAAATGGCTTATGCAATGAAATTTTTATTGAAATAAGTATCAGAGTATAAGGTAAATTTTTCTATAAAAGTGAAAGTAAATTATCTTCAATGCATGATTTTATAAATTATGGAACAAAATTTATCCATTTTAAAATTAAAATATGAAAGTTAATTATGAAAAAAAATTCAGGACTTAAATTTTATATTGTTTTGGCAATTAAAAATACATTTTTAAACATTCACACATATCTTTCAGTAAAGAAATTATTCTTGAACTTAAAAGATAAAAATGTTCTTAATTAATGATGTTTTATGAGTAGCCTTTTTTTCAAACTCTCAAATTCAAAGTTTCTTGTATTTAAAAATAGCATCCATAATGAATTAGCTTTCTCTCATACTAACTAATTACTTTGCAAAACAAATTAAAACTTAAATTAACGAGATCAATGAAAAAAAGTTATAAAAGTTTTTAAACTTACTAGATGGGTCTATTTTTTCAAAGCTTTTAGATGCATTTAAGCATCAAGTCCCTTCAAAACCAATTTGTTTCTGTACAAAAATTAAATAATAGATTTGCTTAAGAAAGAAAATTTTATTAGCTTGTGGTATTATATTGATGGTTTATTGCTATAGAGTTAGTGTAGTTTTATGAATACAATTAATTATAGTTAACATACAGTTAAAAGAATACTATTATTCTGCAATTTAATACTATTTTAGTTTATACCCAACATAAGGATTTATTTATTGAAATGTGAAGCATTTTTAAATTTGATTTAGTTTGCGTAATAGTTTTAATTTAAAATAATACTTAGTTATAGTATTTTTAAGCTTACATTCAAATTTAGTGAATAAGATATTTTAATATTTAGTCGTGGTTCCACAAACCGTGTTTCCAACTGTAATCGTGGTTCCTTCAACGCATTGCAAGAGCGCACTTTACGACGTTTCGGTGAAAAGTCAGTTGGCATCGAACCTCACGCCCTAGAGGACACAAGGCGCTACTGGCACAAATGGAGACAAAATAACAATCTCCCATCCCTAGCAAGTTGAATCCTTGCATTTATCTTTTTAGTGTATATTGTTAAATATGTGTGTTAAATAATGTATAGTTCTTTATGGTATTAATGTCATACCTGTGTGCGTGTAAGAAATAAGTGTGTTATTGTACTTGGAACTCGTTTTGACCATACACAATTGATGCATGAACAAACAAAACGAGGGCATCTACTACAATACACATTTTCTTTTCTTGTGTATTGGATATATAATTTAGATTATAGATTATATTACGTATTCTAGAACATTCATTAATATACATTAATAAATTAATGTTATTATTAATTATTAATAATGTTCAATAAAATTATCTTATTGGTTTCAATTAAAATATTTATCATGTATATCCAGGCGGTGCCATGAAATGTTTTAGTGATTCGAATCCACTTTAAACCGTAGGTCCCGATCTAATAGGATCGTAGAGCGTTGTGGGGTACTCGCGTCCGTTAAGCGTTATATCTTCAAGCTACACGTGCTCTCTGTGTAGTGCTAAATGAGTAGCAGCAGTGCAGCCTTTGCTTATGACCATAAAAGAATAACTGTCTCTGTATTGCCAGCTGCATTAGAACAACAACAACATTATGTATATCTATTTATTGCGAAATATTTTCTGTATATATTTGCATGAAATTTAGATGTTTTTAAGGCGAAATATATTTGTAAGTTCTGTGATTGTGAAAAATGTAAAAAAAAATCAACTCAACGCATAGCGAAGTGGAATAAATCTGCACTCATTTTAACCCAACACTCTCAAAGAATTTCTAGTTTATCCAAAGAAAGTTTCTTTCTTAATTGGACAGTAGGGAGATTACAAAGTATCCGTTTATTTTTTTGTGTTGGTGTTGCCGTCTGGCATCTAAGGATCTCCCAATCTGAGGTTTTCGAGCGAATAAGTATCTTTAGTTACAGGGGTAATGGTGGGTGAGAAAAGGCTCAGCTATTTAAAAGAAAAAGGATTCACCAAGAAAATTAGCGAACTTTTCAAGCAGACAAATAGGTCATTAATCTACACTAGAACAGCAAAGACTTTTTAAGAACTCTGGCCACATGCACTCATTGTAACATAGTCGCAGGAAAAATAAACGAAAGTTATGTATATATATATATATGGAGAGAAAGAGAGATAAAAAATATATAAATAGCACATTATACTGTTTATTTTTATTATATGTATAGAAGTGATTGTATTTATATCAACATCTATTTTTCTTAGATATAGATATCTATACAAACATTTCTGTATGTATAAGAATAATAAATAATATAATGTACTAGAAAATAAAAAAGAATATATAGATGAATAGAATATATATAAGAATAATAAATATTTATATATTATAATATATTGAAGAATATAAGATTGATAATTCTTTAATGTAATAACATTAAGTTTTCGGTTTGATATTTATAGTAATTAAATACAAACGTGATGACTCAAGCGTTTATTCATTGTTTTTAATGATAATTCTTCCCAAATATGGTTGCACACAAGTACCAGGTATGTAAACAAGAAACCAGAATTTTTTAAATAGAAAATGCACATTTATTAATGCAAAATATTTTTTATTTGAATTGTTTTATATTGCTAGTTATATATTTTTCCCACCTGTCTGGCAATTTGTGGATTCTTCGCTAAAAACACTGTTGCTCTTTTGAGGCAAATCAGTCATCGAGTTATTTTCATAAGAAGCCTTGCTCAGAGAGTGAGTGTCCTATCGAAGCAAATAAAATAATCGGACAGAGCCAATTCTGGTGAATAAGCCTCATGCGGAAATATTTCTCAACTAAAAACCTCAATCGTTTCTTGACCAGTTTAAACTTGTGTGTGATGGTGCATTATCATGAAGCAAAATCATGTTTGTTGTCTTTTTTGATATTCTGGTCGTTTTTCAAGCAAAGCTCCATTCAAACAGATCCTTTGTTGTCGGTAACGTTCCATATTAACATTTTCGTCAGGTTTTAGCAGCTCATGATAGATTACATCAAACACAACAGCATTGTCTTCTGTCCATAGCGATTTGGCTTTGCAGTCGATATTAATGGTTCGCCTGAGTTACCCATGATCTTTTAAGGTTAGGATTCTCAAAATATATCCACTTTTTCATAGCCAGTCACAACTCGAATGAAAAATGAGTTTCTTTTTGTATCTAGCGAGCAGCATTTCGCAAGTGGTGGTTCGCTTTTCCAGTTGTCTTTCACTCAGTTCATGTGAAACACATTTACCCACCTTCTGGATCTTTCCCATGACTTTCAGACGTTGGAGATAGCTTCTCGTATCACATTTAATTGATCTGCGAGTTTTTGTTGCATTAGAACAGGGGTTCGCCAAACTACGGCCCGCTGAAAGATTCTATCCGGCCCACGGATAGAATTTTAATTTGCCAGTCCGAGACAAATTAAAATAAATATATATTTATACATTATATATCCATCTCCTTTTCTACTTTGATTAAATATTTTTTTTTGTTCCTTTTTTCAAAGGACTGATGATCTTTTACTTTCTCTATTTTTGTTCTACAAAACCTAAATCGACGGAAATAGCAAGCACAGACACCTTTCAATCGGAAAGGATTTGCAAGTTGAATTAATTGAGTTACATTCTAACAATCATCTCAAGCAGTTGTTTCTAAATATGCCAAAGTTAGAGTTTTACAAATCAATATCTAAAGTAGGTTTCCCAAATTCAATATCTCACGGCCAGAAAATCAGTGCTGTGTTTGCTTCGTCTGATGTATATGTTTTCAACTATGAATCTTGAAAGAATTATTTCAGAAGTAGGACTGACAGATGAGCATTTGTGATTCCTTATAGTGAGGTTCTCACTTCGAACCTCACTATAAGGAACTTTTTTATAAATGAAATCGCAATTTCATTCTGCTCATTAATATATTTAAATTGTAATACTTGTATATTGTTTTTTCAATTTTTCTTGGCCCGCCAAACTTTTTTTTTTTCAATTTTTTGGCCCGCGACTGAAAAAGTTTGGAGACCCCTGCATTAGAACGTTATCCTCATCCAACAGTGATAGCAATTCGCTCTCTTCAAACCTTTTGGTGGCCTCCATATTCTTGTCAAAATGGCCAATTTTGATTTTTTAAAGCACTCAGAGCACTGTAAATCACCAACAGCATGCTTACTGTAAACTTCGACAAGCATTCAATGCGATTCTGCAGCACTTTTCTTTAAATAATAACAGAAAATCTTGAAATATCGTCAACGTAATTAAATTAAGAGTTATATTAATGTTTGCACAGGACTACTACTTACACTTTTCTTTTTTAACAGTCCAAAACAGTTGTTTTCATCAAATAAGAATTATTTTTTAGTCTTAAAAGGACTTTAAACCCATCTATATACGATAGCAATGATAAAATGAACATCAGAACCAAATAACAGCAGAATTTTGTTGCAGCATTAGATTTTTTAAGGTTCGTTCATATGTGTCACGTTTTCTGTCAGTCGCTAAAGCAACAAGGCATCACTTGGTGTTTTATATTTTCGAATGTCAGTACTTTGACTTGATGCTGTTCGCCACTAAAATAGCAGATATGTAACACATTCATCTTTGCCCATCGTTCTAGATTTACCATGTCATTTCTGTCATAGACACGTAAGCTTTCGTGTCTCGTTTTTTAATACCAGCGTCTTTATTTCAGATACCCAGCCTAATAGGCAACTCAATGCTCTTTTGTATTCCATACTGAATAAAAATAATAAAATAGTTTTAAAAATAGATCCTTCAACAACCAATTCGTCGCGATGTGTCTGCATTCTATTTTTAATTTAATTCTGGCGAATAGGGAACAAAAGACCAAAGAAGGTAATAATATTATGCCACGTTTAGAGTTAACCATGCTGTAGATGCCTATTGTTGCCAAAACAAATTTACTTAAATTGAAACAACTTTTACATAAAAATAAAGATTCTAGTCTATGTTCCTATCATTAAATTATAATTCTATTATTTCTATTATTACAATTCCTATTATTTCTAATATTACAATTCCTATTATTTCTATTATAATTACTATTATTAAATTATAATTCCTATTATTTCTATTATAATCCCTATTATTAAATTATAATTCCTATTATTTCTAGTATAATCCCTATTATTAAATTATAATTCCTATTATTTCTATTATTAAATTATAATTCCTATTATTTCTATTATTACAATTCCTATTATTTCTATTATTACAATTCCTATTATTTCTATTATAATTCCTATTATTTCTATTATTACAATTCCTATTATTTCTATTATAATTCCTATTATTTCTATTATAATCCCTATTATTAAATTATTTTATTATTTCTATTATTAAATTATAAGTCCTATTATTTCTATTATTAAATTATAATGCCTATTACTCATATATTAAAATAATGTCTATTATTCCTATTATTAAATTACAATTCTTATTATTCCTGTTATTTAATTATAATGCCTATTATTCCTATTATTAAATTCCAATTATTAATCTATTTCTTGTAGCTTTCTACGTTATTGCTCCTCAAAATACAATGTTTTACTGCTTAGTTGTCAAGATTTCTACAATTACAATATTTTTTCTTTTGATAATTTTTAATTGCATGGTTGTTTGATGTTAAATTAAAAATTCCTACTCATGATTATGTATTAAATGTCTATGACGGAAAATACAATTGATTCATCCAAAATATTAAATTGATAATCTGGGTTATAATTAAGCTTTTCCCTGTAGAAAAATAATGATGTTGAACTGTTTCCTCTATTCAGTCCAAATAGTTATTTGAGTCTAATTTACTCATTGTCTATATCATGAAAAAGATTTGAAATACACTCTCAATAAATGCACTATTTTTATAAATAACTAGAAAGTGATATCTACAATATATCATTGAGTAAACGAAAGATAATTATGTCTCTTTTCTGCATATTTTGAGTGTTTTCCTTCCTTTTTTTCCATTGAAATAAATTCGTATTCAAAAATTCAACGTACTTACAAAGAATTATGGGAAGCATTCATCATTTATTCATTCATGATTCATGAATAGTGTCGTCTGTAAAAATCGAACTTTTTCTCGGGTTCTGAATTGTCATCTGCTTATCTAAACGAAACAGATGGCAGTTTCTCCACTTCTTTATTAATACTAAAACTAAGTTCCGATTCTTTTGAAAAGAACTAAACATTTATCTTTATTCGAAATAGAATAAGACTTTTTTTTTCATTTTATAGGACAAATAAATCAACGTAAGAGATTGAAACATTTGACAAAAGTTATTTCTTGTTTAATATATGCAACTTTCTAAATATTTTTTTATTTAATAATAGTTTCTGTATTTTTTTTTTAAAGCAACACATTTTTTTTTAAATTGTTTAATTAATTTCGTGGCAATTTACTTTAATGTTTAAAGTAAATTGCCAGGAATCGTGGGTTTTTTTTTTGTCAATTAAACACAATTTACTTTAGTGTTTAATTGACAAAAAAAAAAATTTGACTTATTGTATCAATTCTATTATCGCAATTTTATTGAATATACATTTATTTAAATTAAATATTGCTAAGGAAAAATGTAACATAACACAGATGTATAACATTTAAAAACTGTATTGAACTTTATCTTATAAATGAACTTTACAAGATGGCAGTTTATATGATGGTTGTAATGTTTTCAATAACTATTTATTCTCCTTTGATAAATTTGTTTTTAGATTAACGTTTACTAAGTATCACTTACTTACGGTAAGCCTGACTCGTGGCTCAGTGGCAACAATGCGCCGTTGGTGAGCATTAGGGCGGAGGTTCAAGCTGTGTTGTAAACATTGATTCAAAAAAACGAGGACATTCGATGGTGTTTGTAATGCTCAACATATTGCTCGTTAGATAGATTACCTGGTAGGAGTTTTCCAGGGTTTTTTTCAGGGTTTTCCACATTTCCACCATACGCAAATGTGGGGTAGTTCTCCTATAAGTCTCCCGCAAGGCACTGGTCTCCTTCTTCAGCGACACAAAGCCAAGTCATACTTCTACCGACGGGTGTTCCACCAAAACAGAAGCTGCCCCCTTTCCCTCCATCCATGAGTAGTTTACAAATTTGTCCGTCCCGCACTGCAGGACACTGATGATTAGACACAACGACTTAAAATAAAAATTGTTTGTTTGAAATATGTACTAAATTTTCAAATGGCTTATTGACTTCTAAACAAGTAAAAGTTTTTACAGTGTTTTCGTGGCTCTATAAATTATTTTTTTTCTTTTGACTTAAACTGATTTGCCTTACAAAAAAAGTTATGGCAGTTAAAAGATATGCATTTCAATATGTATTATTATTACCGATTGAAATGCATTTATTAGTTCTCTAATAAAGGCCTTTCAATCGTTGATTTTCGTGCTTATTATACTTGCATTTAGTAAATTCCTTTAATATTTTAAATGCATCGATTTGTGTGTTGATTAACTAAAATATTTTTAATGGACAATTCCTTCAAAAAAATATTCAGACCGTGATTTATATACTACAGTTGAGTGGTCTTCTGAGTTTGGGGGAATAGCAAGAAGTCACACGGTGAATTAATGTGGTTGTGGAACGGTATGGGTTTCATTTTTTGAGAAAATGTCACGAAGAATCAAGGCAATGTGAGCTGGCGCATTCAGTGTTTTCGGTACCAATCGAGATTTGGCACGTTTGAGACCCAAAATGGAATTGACCGATCCTTTTGAAATTCCAACATCATCAACAAATTCTCTAATTGTAAATCGACGGTTTACAAGCGCCAAATCTTTAATTTTTTGGACGTGAGCTTCGTCAGGTTGAGGTTGATGGTCGTCTTCAACGCGTTCTCTGCCTTCTTTGAACTGTTTTTACCACTTCTAAACATTTCTTTCCGATATAAGAAGGCTCACAGAAGGCCTTCTGCAGCATTCAATACTTTTCCGCAAACAAAATTGAAAGCAAGTTATTTGCTCAATTAATTCAGACATTTGAAAATCGCCGGAATCAGTTTAGCGTCTCACAATGCCAAGCGTAACTCAATAATGAATATTTTGAAGCCAAATTTGTCACAGATGACAAGGACAGTGCCAGCAACCTAAAAAAGAAAAAAAATGAAATTCCATAAGCTCCGAAAATTTTAAAGTGAAAATTGGTTTTACTTTTTAGATACAGTAGTATTTGTAAGATATCTTTTTTCTTCATAAAATATTTTTATATAATAAAATTTTACAAAGATTATGTTGATATCTTCGAAAACTACCGAATTTCAAAAATTTCTGTTAAAAGCCATTTCAAAACAAAGATAAAATGTTAATCTTGTGCTGGATTTCTTTATTAGTTTTCTAGGTGATATGTACCAAGACATCACGCTCACATGAAAATTTTTTATTCAGAGTATCTAGATTAAATAAAAAATTTATCTCCCAAAGAAAGTAAACATAACATGTACGTTCCTAAATCGTACCTGTGAGAAAGCCATAGCAAGAAAAAAACGTGCACATACCATATTAAACTCTTAGATCTTATCCCAGAGCTTTTTAAAACTCGTACCGTAAATTTTTCAGTAGAGGGATCAGTTAGCGGAAAAGGTTTAAGCATTACTGCAGAAAAAGAAAAAAAGAACTTGAAATTGGTTGGGTATTTCTTTCTTCTTTTTCGGAAAAGAACGATTAACCTTAACGTGAATAGCTACGACCATTAGCACGTAAGTTCCTAACACCAAATGCTTTTTTTTTTTCTTTTTCCTTTTTGGAAAAGCATCGGTAAGTGCCTCTGAAATTAATAGAGGAAGCGATCGTGTTTTAGTAGCTGAAAGTGGCAAACTTTGCAAATTTTATACCGTAAGAACTTTTGGGGCCTTTTATAAGTGTTTGTCGAACGTGGAACATGCTCTTTAATGATCTTTCAAAGATAATTTTTTATATATAAAAGAGACATATATATATTTTATATAAAGAGAGAGAATATTTCGAAAAAAACATCGTCAACGATTTCTTATTTACAAAGATCTAACTGAATCCTTAAATAGAACTAGAATAGAAAAAGAACCACCTAAAATAATATAAAAGGTAGATTAAGGTCTGAATGGCCAAGTGTCTAGTGCTCTGGCACTAGGTGTCAAAGGTTTTGGGTTCGAGTCCCGGCAATGTCATGGATGTTTATAGGGGTTCGGAATCCACTTTGCGCCGTAGGTCCCGGTCTAATATGACTGTAGAGCGTCATGGAGCCAAGTAAATCTTCTACCTACGGATGCTCCATCACACATAAATGCTGCTCCCCCTTCCCCTCCATCGATGAATGCTTAGGGGGTGTCCATCCTTCGTTGCCAGACACTGAGAGTTAATCGCAACACAAATTTTCTTAACATTTTGTACGGCGTACTGAAATTTTCAATTTAAAGTTGTTTGAAATTAAAAGCTCGCGTTTGCTTGTTAAATAATGACTGGAAATATTGGCAAGATATTTTTTTTAAATCAAATGAAGCTTGACATTGCTCATAGTCTTCAGCATTCATTCATATAAAGAATAATAAATATAAAAAAGAATATTTGAAGAAATTTGTTATCTGTAATCAAATTAACAATATTTCCAAACTTTTCCAGTAATTCTGAAAAAAAAAGGTTTTTCCTATGTACAAAAAAAAAATTATTTTAAGCAAAAATGTTGTTGAAAATAAAATTGAACTCATCCAAAAATGTTTTATTTTGAAATTTTCCTAATGAAATAGATGATTTGCTCAAAATGCATGATTCAATTATTAAACCAATTTCTTTCACAAAATCAAATATTAAAAAGGGACGATATGTGCTCTGCTTTATTACAAGTTATAAATTCTCTGCGGAATACCTAAGCGAGTTAAAATGGGCATCACGCAAGCTCTGCGTGAGAGTAGAGAATCCATCCATCAACTCGCATGTTAACCTATTTAATGTATACTTTCATCGAAAGATGGCGCTGGTGCGGAAACACAGCGTGGAATCTTTCGTAAGTGTTTAAAGCAAGTGAAAGCGAAATTAAATTAATTTTAAAAAATTCTAAAGAATACACAATAAGATAGTAAAAGGGTCAAGACGTGATAAAATAACTCGTGCGTGAAATGAAATACTATTTTCAATTTCTAAAAAGCGAATGTTCTTTATAAAGGTTCTTTTTTATATGTTGTTTTATTTGATTATATAAATTGTAAATTTAACGGAAACGTTTGATAAAAATGGCCTAAGATTAATCGAATGCTGCAATTTAACTGGTAATAATAACTGGTTAACTGGTAAGCTGGTTAACTGGTTAACTGGTAAGCTGGTTAACTGGTAAGCTATTATTTAACAAGCAGTATTCAAATAACTAATTTTGTAATATTGAGAGTGATTCAAGCATATTGTAAAATTTATTGTATAATTTCCTATAATATGTATACAAATATATATATATATATACATACTATAATATACATACTGTAATATATATATATATATACGTATATATATATATATATATATATATTATAATTATATATAATTTATATAATTTATTTAGTTTAGTTTAGTTTTTAAATTGTTCCAATTCATATTTTATATGTATTATATATGTTAGAAAATGAAGTCAAAATTATCTGTATAATTTTTTTTTTTTTCAAAAATAAACAATAAATGTCGTTTAGAAAAGTAAACTCTTTTTGCCGTACTTTCGATTGCTTTAGGTAGGGAAACGATACGATCTTCTAAACCAGGGGTGGCCAACCTGCGGCCCGCCTTAAATATTTTTTCGGCCCTTGAGATTTATCGCACTTTTACAAAATATATTTATTTCATAATGGCCAAAGTAATGAAAACCATTGCATTAAAAAATACATTATGTGTGCATTCATATATTCAAAAATTAATTTTGATTTTAAAATAATATTTTTGAGAATATATGACAGAAATTGCCTGTTTTATTTATTAGTTTACAGTTATGAGTTCGCAGAATAATTAAATTATATTCTACGAACTAATGATGCGCATGCATCTTAGCGCGTATCTATGTTTCACTTTAAGTGACCTCAGTGACGCAATGACCCCTCTACATACGCGCAGTTGATTGTTGATAGCAGAGCAAACCAGACTCTTAGTTCAAATTGTTAGCGCTTTTGGTTCAACTTACACTTGCGAATTGTTTGGGTTTTTTTTTTTTGAAAATTAAATTGTCCAAACACAAAACACGCTCAAACATAGACGCAACATCCATTACAATATGGAAAGACCCAAATTGAGATGGATTTGCAAAAGCTAAATAAAAGAGTAGAGAAACAAATAACGCACTAGTAAAATAAATATTTTTTAATGATTTCATATTTTTATTTCGCTTATATTTATATATTTTTTATGTTTCATTTTTAGTGTCATGTATTTCTTTACGATGTGCGTTTAGTATCATTAATGCGGCTACCGCGTGATCTATGTTTGAATTGGAACCTATGTTTACATGTAAGAATAATAGTAAGCACAACAATAATAACTCATTAATTTTAAATTTTTCACTCCAAAATATTTCTGTAGTGAGTCTAAATCTAACATGGGGATATATAATTTTATATGCGTCCCGCGGAGTTAGGAGGCATTTCCTAAGTGGCCCGCAAGATCATTTGGGTTGGCCATCCCTGCTCTAAACGATCACGACGTTTAGGCACTTTTTTGAAGAAATCCTTCCTTCTTTCCAATATAAACCCCCACAGAATTCACAATTCCCATTCACGAAAGGTATACTTAACTATTTTTTTTATTCGGAATTAGGAGGTCTGCATGAAAAATTTAATTTAAGCTTTGACTCTTAAATACACTTTTCTATTCATTAAAGGGAGTTTTTCTAGTGAAACTTATAGACTCTGCTCATTTAATTTAGAAAATGTAGTTCAGAATTCTCACCGGAGATTAGATATCGTAATTCTTCTCCATACACATTGAAACCTAAATTGAATTCAGTAAATTTGTTCGTCTAGACACATTGAGATGAAAATACTTGGCATTAACTCTTCTAAGTGTGAGGATCAGAATTTCAATTGTGCTTTCAACATTTTGTAATATTATTAAACAGAAAATGAACAGCTGGGTATAAACAGAGAACTGAAAATAAAAGCCTTCTTAAAGCCTTCCATGTAAGAAATCTTCTCGTTCGTAATTTGCTTTTAAGGCTCATTGGCAGCATATGTGAGCTCAATGATAGCATATATTTCTTATTTTTCTTCTACTTATTATTGTTTTATTTCTTACTATTTTGGTACATTACTAAATCCCTGAATTACTCATAAAATGAATAAAACGTAACATATACATAAAAAATAATATATAAAAATAGCGTAATTCACAGTTAATGTTTAAGAGAATGAAGGTTTAAATTCGATAGTGGAATTCGTTGCGCTCGATGTTTTCAGAAATGAATTGGTCCGATTAAGATTGTATCATTATGTTTCAGAGTCTAACATCGACAGTTGAACTATCTGATGAGAGTTTTCCGGGATTTTCTTCAATGCAAACAAAAAAAAAAGAAATTATTTACACCTACAACATCTCCGTGCGAGCAATATCATCGGATTATACCAATATTATACAACGGTGGACTTGTAAATGTAGAAGATAAGTCCAGTCATAAAAAAATTTATAATTTATTTTTTTTAATTCATCCCTAAAGAAAAAATATCAATTATATCCTTATATATCCATATCCTTCTACACATATGCATAAATTAAAATTTTTGTAGACATACGAATGCAGCTGTTTTATTAATACTTATTAATAACAGTCTAACCCCAATCCCAGATCTATTAAGAATACGGCCCAACGAAAAATCATAAATTTCCTTAAAATATTAAAATTCCAATAAAATAAAAATATTTTTAAAATAATTTTTAATAACCATCTAACCAGTCTGTGTTTTTTGTTTTTATTTTCTCCTAATTTTTTTTTTTATTTTAAAATTTATTTACATATTCAATAATTTAAAAATATGCAATATAAAAGATTAAAAAATTAAAAATTATAAAATATAAAAGATTTGACAGCTAAATTTACAGGTGTATAGCGTTAAATGACTCATGTTAAGCAATTACTCTTTCTAGAAGATATTTAAAAGTATCTAATTTTGTGTAACAACAAACGCCACCCTACTTGTATGATTATAACCCCGATCAAGATTTACCTCTTAAAATATTCAGCAATCTGTAGCAATCTTTGAGGAAATTGCTTGTTTTCGTTGCCCGAAAGCAATTAATTGCTCATTTTCCCGCACCTGTAATTTCCTGTCGACCCTTTTCAATTTTCCACAACACGTATTGCTCGGAAATTGATGTATTTTCGTCGCTCGGGGTCTCGTATGACTCCGTCCACAATGAATGATAATCAGATGGAGTTCCTTTTTCACACAAATCACGTCCTTTATCACAGGATACCTTTTTATATCGTGTCTCTGCAGCACGTACTGCGAGTGAAAAGAAATAGTGTACTGAAAAAAAGAGTGATTTTTTTTTTTTCATACGAAAATTGCATTTTCATAAGTTGTCGAAATCAAAGATTCATGGCAAGTTTTCTTTGTTGTGAGATTTAATACGATTCGTGGTATGACACATTATGTTATACCATTCATGTTTTAAAATATTATAAAATTTATCTTTTATGTAATTTGCGGAATAAAACAATGGTAAACTATTTTTTATAGTGCGTTTTTTTTCAAGTACATTGCATTTAGTGCTTTTGATATACATGAGTTTTATATGTTCTGTGAAAATATTACTAATCATGAATAAAAGTTCTATGAATGAATATTAATAACTATGAATATTACACTCATGTCCATAAATTAAGGATAATGATGTTCAGGCAAAGAAAGAGACAGAAGAAAAACAAATTTGACTTATTTGTAAAGTCTATTTATTAAACAAAAGTTAAAGAGCAAAAAAAAAAGATGCTATATGTTTGACATAATTAATAAAAATTGCGATTTTTACTCCCTGGAACAAATTTCAAAAAGAACCTATTTACAAAAAACAGTATAACATGGTTAGTATGATGGTTAATATGGAGTATGTCTCCCGGACGATGCAATACAGGTCTTACAACGCATAGGCATGCTGAGTATCAAATTATCAATCTGATCTTGGGGAATATTACACCACTCATCAAGCAATGCCCTCCGAAGTTCCGTTTGACAGGTGGGAGGGGGTTGACGGGCTGCAATTCGTCGGCCAAGCATATCCCACACATGCTCTATTGGATTTAAGTCCGGTGAGTATGCTGGCCAATCCATACGGATGATATCCTCCAATTGAAGGCATTCGTCTACAATGTTTGCACAGTGAGGACGGGCGTTGTCATCCATAAACAGAAATTCAGCACCCATGGCGCCCCGAAGCAAACGTACATGTTGTTCCAGAATGTCATCCCGATAGATGTGGCCTGTCATCGTTACACTCTGAACATGCAGGTCAGTTCTGGAACCAAGAATAATTCCTCCCCAAATGAGCCATCCTGCACCACCGTAACGGTATCGTTCAATGGTGTTCTCTTGGTGGTAACGGGTACCTGGCGCTTTCCATATGAAAGTCCGGCGAGAATCAGACTGCAAACTAAACCTGGACTCGTCGAAAAGACCACTGAAAATCACACAAGACCACTGTTGCGGTGTTCACAATGCATGCTCTCTACTCTAGGTTAATCGCAGGCGACAGTGAGTTGCGATAAGTGGAACACATCTGACAGGCCTACGAGCATATAGACCAATGTGCCCTAAGCGTCTGTACACGGTCTGCCTTGAAACTGTCGTACCAGTAGCTGAAGAGAGCTGACGAGACAGGTCTGATGCTGTGCTCCGTCTGTTTCTTTCGGCAGTAACTGCTAAATACCGGTCCTGATTCGACGTTGTAACTCGGGGGCAACCTGTGCTGTAACATCTACTCACATTACCATCCTCTTGGAATCGTTGCCAAAACCTGGAGATGACACTCGGGGCGATTCCAAGTTCTTCGGATACTTCCAGCTGGGTACGTCCACATTCCAGTCGTCCGATAATTCTACCACGTAAAAATCATCCAAATGCTTCCTTTGTGCCATGACTATTCGGTTATTGCACTGAAAGGCTTTTAAAGCGATTGCGAACAATTTTACTTCTTTGCTACCATTCCTTATATACCCTCTCTTACACTCGTCATTTTGACGTACTATCCGAGCCATCTGGTGGTTTCTTGTAATTTGCATATTCTTCTTCAAGATGTGTGTGATAATTCTACAGGTGAAATTTTTATTTTAGAGTTCAATTTCTGTGTGATTCTGAATTATCCTTAATTTATGGACATGAGTGTAATTCGAAAATGCATAATTATTATCATGAATAATATTTACACTATGAATGAATATTAATAATCATGAATAACATTTCTATGAATGAATATTAATAACCATGAATAATATTTATTCTATGAATGAATCTTAATAACCATGAATAATATTTATTCCATAAATGAATCTTAATAACCATGAATATTAATATGATAATGAATCTTAATAAATGAATATTAATATGATAATGAATATTAATAATCATGATAATATTAATTCGAGAGGTGAATTATAATCATGAATAATATTTATTCAATGAGTGAATATTAATACTCGTGAATGACTATTTTTCACTATAAATTTAAACTTATAGAAATGGATAAAAAAAATTTTATGTGGCATTCTTTTCTAAAACTGACTTATAAAAAATTAGGCATTAAAAATTATTGCCATTACCATCAATTATTAACAATAAATGCCAAATTTTTTTCACTTAACTGCAGTTTCTTAGCTGATTTGCAAGATACATTATTTTTTACATATCTGTTAAAATTTTCAGATTTTTTAATTAAACATACTACATTTATTTATTTTTTTCAAATTAACCCGTGTGTTTAATTTTTTAAAGTCTTTTTTCAGAATTAGCTTATTTACTATTTTTTTTTTTTTTTTCATTTTCTTAAGACTATTAAACTGTTTTAACTAGGAAAAAAAGAGCACACTTCCACACAATTTCCAGATTTTCCTTGAGTTGCAAATTTTTTTCGAATTTAAACCTTTCGTTTATTCACGAAAAAGTGAATAAAATTTGTTCGTTTTTCTATGGCCTAAAAAAAAATTTTTAATATATAAAAAAAAATATATTCAATATATAAAAACAATATTCAATATATAAAAAAATATTCAACGTAAAAATATTCTAAAAATATGTAATAAATGCATAATAAGTAATAGATTCTTCTATAAAACATCTAATGATATTAGAAATACCAATATAGAATAAAAATAACTCCCAAAATGCAGTTAGTTTATCTTATAAGGGGCATTCGAGAATTTTATCACATACTTGTGGCTAATGACTTTTTAACTGCAAATAATATTTGCTTTCTCCCTCATAATCACCACTGAGTATGAAAACTCTAAAAATATTATTGCAGATTATAGAGTGAAGTGCAAATTCCCCCCTTTTTCTATTCATGTTGTTAAGAGAATCGTTGAATGTTGCCCATAGATAAGGCATCATTGAAATGCGAAGGATTCTTTATAACTAGCTTACTTTATTGGCTGTGGGCTGTTTATGGTCTTAGAGTAAACCGTTAACTGAAATCGAGTTTCTATAAAGGGTTTTATTTTAAATACTTATGGATAATTTGATTTAAACTAAGTTTACATTTTTTTACAATTTACAAAAAAAAAAAAAAAAAAAAAAAAAAAAACTTTAATTATCTTAATTTAAATTAAGAGCATCATATTGTTCAAGTTTTTGCTATTTGAATTCAGTTACAGGAAGCATTCATTTTTAATTCCAAAATAGTTTATAAAATTTATTGTGGCTATTTTAAAATATGCAATATCCAATTTATATTTTAATAGCCCAAAATTACTATATTTAAATTTTAATATAACATCAGCATAAATATGTGAAATATTGTGGCAGTTGGAAAGAAAGACTACAACCAAATTGAAATTAAATAAATTGTTCTCCTCAAAAAAGTTCTTCTTTACTAATAATTTTACTTAATCTTTTTTCCGAACTTTGGGTGACCGTCTGCCTGCTGGCATATTCCGAAACAGGAAATGTTTTCTCTTTACACGTCAGGTCGTCAGCCCTATCCCCAACAGTCATGTTATACTGGAACCTAGGGTTTAAAGTGGATCCCGAACCACTAAAAACATCCATGGCACCGCCGGTACTCGAACCCTGGGGTATCGAGCGCTAAAGCGCTGGTCACTCGGCCGCCATCCTGACAAATGATATTTAATGAATGTATTTTTTTTTTGTTATTATAAGTTGCAATTATAAGTTGTTTTGTTATTATAAGTTGTTTAGCACTTGCCTGACTCGTGACTCAAGGCAACGTTCGTTGCTGTGAGCATTAGGTGGAGGTTCCATCCGCTGGCGGCTTTGTTTCAGACACTGTTTCATAAAACGAGGTGATGTGATTGTGATGTTCAGCATCTTGCTTCGTTAATCAGACTACTTGGTGGGAGTTTTCCATGTTTTCTATCTACTAGTGTTCCATCACAACAGAAGCTGCCCCCCCGTCCCTCCTTCCATGGAACCGCACGGATTCTTGGTCTTACTCTAGATGTTACTGTCTACCGATCACACGGGTTCCTGGTCTTAGTCTAGATGTTGCTGTCTACCGGTCACACGGGTTCTTGGATTTGGTTTAGCTGTTGCTGTCTAACAAAAGGAATAAGAAAAAAAAATTTAAAAAATTAATTTCTTAAATATCTATATAATAATAATATCTGTTAAAAATCTTTCATCTTTTTCTAAAGGTCTCGTGAACAGTAGTCTATCAAAATTATTTATTAAAAAAATGTAGCGATATATACACCAAAATTTATTTTTAAACTGTAAATAATTCTTAAAAATTACTTGTGAAAAAGAAATTGGCACTTAAAAGTTACTGACACAGCTGTCAGTTATACGCAATTAACGCGAATGCTTTCATATGCTAAGATGGCTTTATAACATATAACATTGGTTATACACTGAAGTGACAAAAGTCATGGGATAGCAATATGCAAATTTTCAGATGGCAGTAGCGTCGCGTAGAACAGGCATAAATGTTCAGTGCTTTCGCAGAGCTTTCATTTCTGTTCAAGTTATTCATGTGAAGAGGTTTTGACGTGATGACGACCGCACGACGGGAATTAACAGACTTTGAAAGCGGAATGTTAGTTGGAGCTAGACGCATGGGTCATGCCATTTCGGAAATCGTTAGGGAATTCAACATTCCCAGATCCACTGTGTCAAGAGTGTGCCGAGAGTATGAAATTTCTGGCATAACATCCCACCATGGACAGCGCATTCGACCGCCTGCACTTAACGACCGAGACCGGCGATGTCTGCAAAGAGTCGTAAATTCTAACAGACAAGCAACACTGCGTCAAATAACCGCAGAAATCAATGCGGGACGTACAAGGGACTTGTCTGTTAGAACTGTGCGGAGAAATTTGGCTTTCTTGGGCTATTCCAGCAGAAGACCGACTCGAGCGCCTTTACTGACAGAACGACATCGCTTGCAGCGATCGTGGGCACGTGAGCATATCGGTCGGTCCCTAGATGAATGGAAAACCGTGGCCTGGTCCGATGAGTCACGATTTCAGTTGGTAAGAGCTGATGATAGGGTTCGAGTGCGGCGCAGACCCCACGAAGCCATGGACCCAAACTGTCAGCAAGGCCCTGTTCAAGCTGGTGGTGGCTCCGTAATGGTGTGGGCTGTTTTTTCATGGCATGGACTTGGTCCTCTCGTGCAACTGGACCGAACATTGACTGGAAATGCTTATGTTCAGCTACTTGGAGATCACTTGCAGCCATTCATGGACTTCATGTACCCAAACAACGATGGATTTTTATGGATGACAATGCGCCATGTCACCGGGCCACAACTGTTCGCGATTGGTTTGAAGAACATTCTGGACAATTCCAACGAATGATCTGGCCACCCAGATCGCCCGACATGAATCCCATCGAGCATTTATGGACATCATCGAGAGGTCTGTTCGTGCCCAAAATCCTGCACCATCAACGCTTTCACAATTATGGACGTCTATCGAGACAGCATGGCTCAATATTCCTGCAGAAGACTTCCAACGACTTGTTGAGCCCATGCCACGTCGAGTTGCCTTCGCCGGGCGAAAGGAGGGCCGACACGATATTAAGAGGTATCCATGACTTTTGTCACTTCAGTGTATGTTGTACCCAATATTATGTTATATGATTATAAACCAATATTAGTTATATAACATATAACAATTGTTTATTTCATTGCTTCAGCATGAAGCAAATCGACCTTGAACTGAAATAATAAGTTTGATGTGCATAGTCTTCTATGAACTTGTTTACGACGCCTGCAAAGTCATGTAACCATAAACTGCTCTGTTTCATTGGCTACCACAAAATGGGTAATAGAATGCTTCATGCAAGTGAGCTACGAAGGATAAAATTCGAATGTGCACAATGATGAACTCATTATTTGAGTGGTAACGACAATATACTTCACTCTAATGTAACAAAGCGAGTCCGTCTGATAATATCGTTGGGTAAAAAGGAAACCACAAAATTTCAATTTTATTGATTTGTAATTTTATTAAACTTATATTTAAACTTTAGGTTGGTCACATTAATATGAATAAAAATTCTTGTAACAAAACTCTTTTTGATATCTTTTCACTGTTGCTCGTTATTCATAAAATTCTCTTATGTTTTCTTATGTTCATATTTGAGAGAGAGTGACTAATATAAGAACATCTTAAAGATAAATAAGATGTCATAAATATTTTGAATAAAGTAAAATATAGACGATATTAAATGCTATTTTAACACATAATCTGTAAAAAAAAATATCTATTTGTTTATTAATACTTCAGCTAATACTTTTAATTATAATAAAAGATGAAAAAAATTTTCCCATCTTGAATAATAAGGCTTTTGTAATTCTTTACGTTTTGTATAGCTGAACTGTATAAATTCTGTAACAGTTCATCTTAATTAATGAGCTTAAATAATGAAGTTTTGTTTCATGAATCATTCAACAATGAGTTCGTTTGTGTAAAAAAATGGGGAAAGGTGAGACTAATTAATAATAGCACAATTAATACGGAAACTCTTTTTATAATTTGGAGACGTGTGCGTTTTTATATTTATCATGCTGTCAGAAATACCATCAATAAACTGGAAACAGTCTAATTAAAATAATTTAGGCTTTCCTGGTATGAAAATGTGAATAAAACAAAGAAAATGTCCTGTAGAATTAATTTGCAAAATGACAATCGAAAATTTAAAATTTATGCTCAGAAAAGGGCAGCAATATGTATCTTTTAACGAAGTAAAAAAAAAAAAATATTTTAATCTATCAATAATGAATAATTTTAATTTATCAATTACTACAAACAATTTCTTTTTCATTTTAAATTATGTATATTTAATTAACTTTTAAGGCTTCTATTTATTTATATCTTAACTCATCATTTACGACTGCATGAGAAAATAATAAAGAATGATTTATAGAAGAATAAATTAAATAATCTGTAAAGTTATTTTTTTTTTAATTTTTTAATTAAACATATAATTTCATACGAAGAATACTTAAAATTGAAGTTTATATTTATCTGTATAAATTGAGAGTTAAATAGAAATATGAAAAACTAGAATTTAATTTAAGAGCTACTATATATTATGTAGAAAATTAGAGGAATGATATATCAGCAAATAATTTGTCTAGATAACATTTTTATTTGTTTAAAAGTTTCAAGGTCAATGTTTAGAATATGCGCGTGCGTGAAGAACCTTTTCAAGTGTGATATGGTGGTACATTATAAATCACTGTACTCACTAAGATATTGAAGATAAGCATGGAAACACGCATACATGGTGGCGTACAGAAAATCAGCAACGAACTGTGTTGGCTGTAAATGATGCTGATTTGTTGCTTAATTATATCTCATACGTATTCGATGGTGGAAAGATCTGGCCAAGACAAAATGTCAACACCTTGTAGAGTATGTTGAACGATAGCAGCGGCATGGGGACATGTGTTATTCTGTTGGAATTACCTCCTAGAATAGCGATAAAAAATTGCAGTACCGCCGGTTCAATGACTAGTCTGACGTACAAATGTGCTTTCAGGGAGAGTGGGATAATGACGAAAAGCTCATGCTGTCGTTAGAAATTGTTCCCTAGTCCATAAATCCTGGTGTAGGTCCAGGTTTATCTACAAGACAGACAGGCTGGCTTAGAGAGCTCACTTGGTCTCCTTCTAACCATCATATTGTCTTCACTGGAACCACGACACTCCCACCTGAGAACACAACAGATCCGACATCCAATGAGCTCTAACTTAGAGGAGCAAAGAGGGACTTTCTGACCTATGAATTTATCACGACCTAACACAGCATAGATACAAAAAATTTCAATTCGGCTTCCCTCGTTTGATTTCGAATGCTGCTTCTTCATTTCTTGAAGGGCCTGGTGGCCGAGTGGCTAGTGCTCTGGTGCTCGATACCACAAGTTTTGGGTTCGAATCCCGGCAGTGCCATGGATGCTCGTAGTGGTTCGGAATCCACTTCAAACTGTAGGTCCCGGTCAGTTTAGCTTAACGTGTGCACAAGATGATCATAGAGCGACAAGCCAAACCAAACCAAATCTTCATTTCTTGACGCATCCCTCACAAGGCGATTCCAAAAAGAGAAAAAAATACTGGCACACAACGTGAAATATTTATTACAAAATTCTAAAAATCTTTCCTGCTTCCATACAAAAAATACTGGAAGAAAAAGGCAAGTTGCCGTTTTTCATGACAGTTGGGTCGATGCAAAAAAATTATTGTCGAACAAAAAAGGAATTTTCTACATCCAATAACATATTTTTATTTGTAGTTTTCAGTTCTGTCCCGATAAAAGCTTTGAAAGGATATGGGTTTTTATCCTGTTACACGAATATTTACGAAAAAAAAAGCCGTTAATCTCAACTTCCTCTGATTTATTGCAAAGGCATTATGTCCTGCGAATGTGTAAGACAACGGATTTCGTGTAAAGAGACAATAAAAATTGTATTGGTAAAATGTTTGAATCGGTTTTGTATTGATTCTAACATTTATGAACTAGATATCTGTTCATATATATATTTATGTTTTACATTTAAATTCAGATTTTATTTTCATTTTTACGGGTGGCATTTTTGTACAGTTTTCTTAAGACTATCTTTCTTAGGTTGTAAGATTAGAGAAACAATATTTTATTGGGATTTTTAATGGAATTTTTTTACAATATGCGGTACTATACAATACTGTTATTAGACGATTTTCTAAATTTCTAAATTTAGAAAAAAATTTCTTCTATTTTGTTTATCAAAATAATGCATTTTTTTTTATCAAAATCAAGCAAGCAATGTACATTTAGAAAATTTTTTAATTTATTTTATAATTTATATACAGTTATAGAATAGTAATTTATTGGTATTATTTAATATTCGATGTTTATATCTAAAACAGAAATTATACTAAATTTTTTTATTAATCTATTTCAAAATTAATTCTTTATTACTTATCAAATAATCCATTTTTGTATGTAGATTTGAATAATTTCAAATTAGCGGTATTGTTAATCAAATGGAAAGATTCCCTTCTAAACAAATGTGTTTGAAAATATTGAAAAAAATGGTAGAGCAATTGCAAAAAAAAAAAAAAAAAAAATTGTGGGGGCTTTAGGTTTTTTTGATATAAATGTTTTTAATAAAAGTGATATTTTTAACAAAGAAAATTTCTTCTAAAATTAGAAAACTTCTAAATATATAAAAACTTGTAAAGCCAAACTATTTAATTATTATATTTTATGAGATTTTGCTTTGTCTTTTAATACTTTTTTTCAAACACATCCTCAATCAATTTTTTTCGCCTTACAAAGCATTTTTTACATAGTTGCTAATTAATAACATGCTCAAAGTAGAATAACACTATAAATATTCATGAAATAACTTGTGAAGTCTTTCAGAAACGTGTATTTATCTAACGATTAAACCTTTATAGTTTATGGAAGGAATATAATTAAATTTATGTCTTTAGTTGCCCATTAATGAAGTATTATAAAGGTGATTTACCTTTCTTTCAGATTTTATATTAAAAGTTGTTTTTTTTTATGTAAAATGTCTGAAAAAAAAAAATATAATATTTTTATGTTATGTGTTCCAAGTAAAACAATTAGTTCTGTTATTTAATTAGTATAATTAATTGGGCAATTAATTGAATTATGTATGATAATTAATTTTTTATTGCTTTGTAAAAAATTAGGTAGCCTTTAACTATCAACAGAAACCTACAAAATAAACTGATGTTTATAATTCAATGTATTTTTCATATTTATCCTCATAAAATAATAACTGAAATTGATGGATGGTTTACGAATTGAATTTCTGAATTGAGGGTAATATTCTGTTTACGAAATAATTCTATGCAATATTGCCTTGTAGTTTAGACATCTGTTTAAAGGCGGAAACAAGTATCGATTACATGTTTGTGATGCTAGTCAGACAAACGCGGCGCAATGTAATTTTGACAGAAAAAAATATTTTAATAGTTATTGTGAAATTTTTCCATTTAATTTTTATTTCTGATATTATGTAATTTAATATTATAATTATTAATCTAATTTAATTTTTTATTAAAATTTAAATTATTTTCTGTTTAATAAAAACAATCCGAAATTTCCTTTCTAACCTATTCCACCGCTGTGTTTGAATTCAGTTGATCTGACAATTTGTCAGTGTCCACATAATTACTCGTCCGGACTATATAATATCTTTTAATTAAATCTGTAATAATTTAATTAAGTCTTTAATAACATCCTTCCATGGTGTTGAAGAATACAAGGGGTATTGCCCCACCCACAAAAAGATAATACTTGATGATCTCATTTTATATGTATTTCTTTGTTTTAAAATAAATTAGCTTTTTTTTTCCTTTTATTTTTTTATTGTTTGGGACGTAACAATTTAATAAATTTTATTATTATTGTTGTAACATTTTTTTTGTTCTAATGCAGCTAGCAAACACTTAGACAGGTACTTAGTCATCTTGGATGCCTTAAGGCAAAGCACTACACCGACGTTACTCACTTAGAACTACCCAGGAGTTGCGTGTAGCTTGAAGATAAGCTACGGACGCGGAATAAAAATACCCCCGCGACGCTCTACGATTCTGTTAGACTGAGAACCACGGTTTGAAATGGATTTCGAATCACTATAAACATCCATGGCACCGTCGGCACTCGAACTGAAACTTGCGATACCGGGCGCCAGGGCTAGCCGCTCGGCCATTCAGGCCCCTCATTGTATCATATCAAGCCGGAATTGTATAATTTGAGATAAAGCAACCAATTTGGATGATAAGTCTCAAAGTCATTAAGTCATATATTCTATAAATCATTTTGATTTTCATGGTTCTCTTGTGCACAGACTGTATGCCCTCACATGTTCATTGTTTCAATTGAATATCACATTCAGGTGACACAAAGAAATCAAAGAATATAGTTTTGGCTTGGATTTAAAAGCTAAACCGGAAAAAAATATTTCGCTATTTAATATATTTGGGAGCGGTTATGTCTTTAATTGGCGAAAAGCTCTAATTTAACAGTTATCATTCCCCATTTCTTAAATTCATTATGCTAAAAACTAATTGATGTGGTTTAAAATGATATAGTATGTGCTGAACCAGTTGCCAACTGCAAAAGGACTTTACTATTATTCAGAGTTCATACTCTAGAAAATATGGTTGTATTGAAATATAATATTATATTTCAATATAGCCATATCATCGAAATATAATACAATATTTATTGCATGTTGATATTAGTTGTATTAATTCCATTACTAAATATAAATGAGATTTTTGTCGTTAAAATGATTTGCATTATTAAAATTTGAGAAATATTATTGCTATTTAAACGGATGACATTATTGTTTCAATTTAATCTAAATATTATATTGAATCTAAATTGAACTAATTATGATATTAATCTATTTAACCCAAATATTACTATATTAATATTAATATATATTATATATTAATATTAATTTATTAATGTATTGATATAATTTAAAAATATTATATTTAATCTAAATATTCAAGTTCAAATGTGAAATAATAGATAAAATATTTTCAGGCATGATAAATTCAAATTTGTAGTTGAGTTTTATTATAGTTTTACTTTAGTTTTTACTTCTTTTAAAAGTCAATTATTTTCTATCTTTTCTAATGCAGTTCTATACAGTGAAGATTACTCAAAATATATGAAAAATAAAACACATTTATATATATAGCTCCATTACAAAACACCGAAAACTATTGGTCTAAAAATTCTTCCTCGTACCGTATTCTATTTTTTTTTTTTTTTTTTTAATTTTCTATTTATGTATTTTATTTTTATTTTTATTTTTGGTGGGGAAGGGGGGGGAATCAAAAGAATAAATTTTTAAAAAAATAAAATTTTACTCTATATCTGAAGAATGGGGAGGTGGAATAGTTTTATGTCGATTCTTTTATGTTTTTGAAAGGCGAATGCCCATCTCGTGTTAGATTAAATATTTTACATATTTGGGATGATATCAATTTTCAATATGTTTTCTTCTTCAAAAGATCTGTCAACGATGTCAAATAAGAGCGTTTTGAAAAACGTTTTTCATTCTTCTAATATCTAGCAGCCCGCGGCATATTTGAATATTTTTCCGGCCCGCGAAATTTATTATACTATTACAAAATATATTTAATTTATAATGGCCAAAGTAGTGAAAACCAATATATTAAAATTATGTGTACATCCAAATATTCCAAAATTAACTGTCAAAATTTGTGAAAAAAATTAACTTTGAATTTTAAATAAAATTCTTGTGAATATATGACGGATATTGCTTGTTTTATTTATGAGTTTACATTTATGAGTTCGAAGAATAATTAAATAATATTCTTCGAACTCATGATGCGCACGAATCTTGGAATATCTAACATAACAGGTTCTATGTTTCACTTTAAATGACCTCAATGACGCAGTGACCATCAATAGAAACTCACCATTGTAGCAGAGCAAACCAGACTCTTAGTTAAAAAAAACGGTTTGTAGGTGTAGGTTGAACCAAAAGCGTCAACGCTTTTGGTTTTTTTTTTTTCCCGAAAATGAAATTGACCAAACGCAAAACACGCTGAAATATAACGGACACTAACCTGCAACACCAATTACGGTGTGTAAATACCCAAAATTGAGATCGATTTGCAAAAGCTAAGGGAAAGAGTGTAGAAATAAATATCGCACTAGTAAAATAAATATTTTTTAATGATTCAATTTTTTTATTTCTTTTATATTTATATATTTTTATACTCAATCTTTAGTGTTATATATTAATTCACAATGTGCGTTTTAGTATCATTATTATTATATTATCTATGTTTACATCTAAGAATAATAGTAAACACAAAAAGAATAGCTCATTATGTTTCATTTTTCACTCCAAAAAACGTCTCTAGTTGGTCTAAATCTAATAAGGGGATATATAATTTTATATGCTGCCCGAGGAGTTATATTGCATTTCCAGAGTGGCCCGCAAGATCATTTGGGTTGGCCACCCCTGATCTAGGTCATCATTTTTTTACTTAATAAAAGATTAATTATTATTTATATTTTTATGGCGTAATAAATGCTATCTAAGTACATTTTGTAAACAGTTAACATAGTTATAAATATTTGGAGACACATTTTTGCTTTAAGGTACAAAGAATTAAATTGTGTAGGGATAATTTAAACAACTTTTTTTTTATTTTATACTCCAAAGTTTTCTTGCATGTGCAATAAAGTCAATACTAAAAAAAGTTCATGCCCAATTAGTTTATAATACCAGTATCAATTATAATACAAATATGATAAAAACGGGTAATAAATTTTCTTCTGTTACTGCATTTTAATTACTAATGTTTAGCAGTGCAATTATTAAGCATATAAAGGAAAAACAAATGAAAAAAAATTATATCTATAGATCTAACGAATAATCCAAGAAATAATAAAGATAATAGATCCAAGAAATATCTATAGATCTAACTATTTGCTGTTTAAATTTATTTGCTTTACTTTAAAAAATTGCTTTGGTTTTATAAAAATATGCCCAATGTACTGAGTAAAGGACTAGTTAACGATCTTGAAAATTTTTCTGCCGTATCAAACAATATTGGCAAAATTTCAAGGAAGGACTTGGAGTAGCATGAATAAGTTATTAAAAAACAGAGAGACAAATTCTGGAAATATAAATAATGAAACTAACTTCTCTTTTTAAAAACGGAAATCTCGCGAAAGTTTTTCATTATTCATTCCTTTCTATAGTCTTAGCAATCAAATGACTGCTCTTGTGAATGTGGGTTAATGTGTCTGAGATACGTTTTATGTAATCTGCTATTCCCAGCTGTTTAAATCAATTTCATTTTTAAAAATGAACTATGTTTCAATTTTCTGAAAAGTCTATATTTAAATAAGTAAGCGAGCTCTATTTTAATAGTACTATGTTAACGTACGTGGCACTATGTTACAAGATCAATAAAATGCTTGCCAAAAGAGTGGCTATCCATTAATTTTTATACATTTCTAGTCGTCAACCAGTGGCCAATTGGCTAGCGCTCTGGAATTTGGTACCACAGGCTCCAGTTCGAATCCTGGCAGTGGCATGGAAGTTCGTTAGGGGTTCGGAATCCACTTTAAACTGTAGGTCCCAGTGATTTTAACCCTCGTGTGCACAAGATGACCGTAGAGCGACAAACCAAACCAAACTAGTCGTCAACCAAGCTATTTTTATCATTTAATAATGTATTATAACCTCGTTGATAAATACAGATCTATTGGAGGCCTATTTGTTTTAGCTTTTGATCAATAATATTTCTTCCTCACGTTTAATTCAATTAAAATTATCTTTGTGTGTGTGTGTGTGAAAATGTTTATTTAGTAAACCTGGCATAAGTTTAGAACAAACATTAGTGGCATAATGTCAGAACCTTTTCTTTTTTTTTTTCTTTCTAATGCAGCTGGCGAGCACAGACAGCTTGGTCTTGGATGCCTTAAGGCAAGTGCTGCACAGACGTACCCACTTTGCATTACCAAGGGGGGGGGGTGTAACTTGACGATAAGCCACGGACGTGGAGTAAAAATGTCCCCGCAACGCTCTACGATCCTATTAGACCGGGACCTACTTTTAAAGTGGATTCCGAACCACTACAAACAACCATGGCACCGCCGGGACTCGAACCCGAAACCTGTGGTACCGAACACCAGAGCGCTAGCCACTCGGCCATTCAGGTCCTGATGTCAGAACCTGTTAGCATTATATATACCAACAAACTAGTGTACAAATGCCTTAAATCAAACGAGATAAAGAAATATTTCTGGACAAAAGCTAAAACAAACAGGCCTCCAATAGATCTGTATTTGGCAATGAGGCTAGAATAGATTAATAACTGATAAAAATAACTTGGTCGACGAATAGAGATGCATTTAAAATTAATAGAGAGCCATTCTTTTGGCAAGCATTTTATTGATCTTGTAACAGATATGTGTTACCAATTGCCAAAAGTTATGATAGCGATCAAAATTGTACGTTTCTTGCAATCATAAAAGATTCATTTCAAAATGTATTGGGGAAATCTTTCAATTATTGATGCTAGAATATGAAATTCATTGCTGCAATATTGAATCAGATCAAATAGTTAAGATCTCAGTAGTTTCAGATCAAATAGTTAAAAAGTAAAGATTTTTTTTTTAGTATTTTTGGATAACTTGCTGATTTCATAATTATACTCGATGTTCAAAATTATTAATACTTGATTTGATTATTAATTATTAATATTTGATCTGATTATTAATTATTAATATTTGATTTGATTATTAATTATTAATACTTTTCTAGTCGCACTAAATAAAATACGAAGGATTGTCAAAATGAAAAAATGCTTGATGCACCACGATCCGCATTCGTGTTTCTCATTTTCTCAATAAATTATTTATTAGTTAATTATTTTAATTTGGCTGATCTTCTTCGTAACCGATTATTGGGAATCATAGCATTAGATTCTCTATCCAAATCAGTTGTAGTGTTGATGGGAAATCAGGCGAGATGCTTTGTAGTTATGCCTTATTATCAATGCTTTTAGATTAAGATATTGATAGCCATTCTGAGAGAATGTTTACGTCTCAAATCTCACAGTGTGTGCAAGAATCATTTTGACGGTATTCAGAATTTTCTCCCTAAAAGACATAATGTAGGGAAAGTACCCTAAATATTTTCTTAGAAGGCAATAATCCTGACCTTTTAAAATTGGTGAATCTATCATAATTGTATTAACAGGAACACGAAATCTATTATGTAAAAAAGTAATATGTGCATGGGGGGTCAAATAAATAAAAACTTTAAAAATGTTTTAGAAATGCTTTAAACGAATAAGAAAATCTACGCATTATTTTTGTACATAATCCTTCTAATTCTCAAAATAATTTCTAGAACTCTTATAGGGTGTCTCTTTGCTTGTTGTTCGCTTTATAAAAAAAAAATTGGTTGGTTAGCCAGCAGATAATGAGCCAATCTTGTACATCTTTAACCAATCTATACTCGCCATTTGAGTACCTTTCATTCTCGACGTTTAAATAGTATACCTCCTAGCCAATAGTATACCTCCTCACCCACCATTAGTGAAACTATTCACCTAATCAAAACCCACCACAAGTGTACCTTTTCACTTAATTGAAATTCTCCATTTGTGTACCTCTTCATCTAATTGAAACGATTTAATTGTGTATCCTTTTTAGCCAATCGAAACCATCCATTTGTGTAATCGAAGCATTTGTGAACATCCAATCGAAATCTACCATTTGTGCACTTCCTAATCCAAACTTTACTATGTGTGTACAATCCACTCATTCGAAATCCACTCTGTGTACGTCTTCACCCATTTGAAATTAACCAATCGTGTATCTCTTCGTCCAATTGAAACATACCATTTGTGCATCTTCTAACCCAATCGAAATATACTATTAATGTACTTGTTCACCCAATTGAAATCAACCACTTCACCCATTTGAAACCCACTATTCGTGTACCTCTACATTCAATCGCCAGCCATTTGTATACTTTTCAACTAATTCAAACCCACCATTTGTGTTCTTCCCTCCCCCTCTCTGTGACAACTTCATCCACAATTAATCTGTGATTTTCTTTTTTTTAAAATGCTTTAACAATAGTAATACTTTAGAATGCCGTAAATGAATGTTTTTTAACCAGGATAAACATCTTCATTGCCAGCGGAGATGTGAGAGTTTTCTATATCACTCATACTCCTGCTGCAGTAACTGACGTGTATCAAAGAGGAAAAAAAGGGAGTATATAAATATACGGAATTCTCATTTTATTCGAGAACTTTGTTTAACATAAAATCAAGACATCCTTTTATAGTTATTTTATTTTTTTTTATTTCAAAAAATTATGTGTAGTCTTTTTTGAAATAAAATAGACAAAAAAGCTAGTGTACATAAAATCCATATGATATAAAAAATTTCGATAAAGGAAAAGAATAAGAAATTAATAAGTATCGGAAAATTTGTAGAATCGGAAATTAAATTTTGAGTCATCCATTTTGTTGATTTAATTAAGCTGTCAAAAACTTGGCTGCAGATGGCTTTTCTTACATTTATAAATCTGGTTAACATATCGATCAATATCAGAATAAAAATATGCGTTATAAATCATTTAAGAAAAGTAAAGTTTAAAAATTAAAAAATTGAAAGAAAATATTAATTAACAGACATTTGTTTATAATGTTTGTTATATATAAAGTTATGTATCATTTTAAATACCATTAAAGTAATTCCATTTTTTAAATGATAAAGTTGCAATGGAAGATACTTTATATCAATTTATTTAATATATTTAGAATCCTTTTCTTAATTCAATGTTTTTTTTTTCATATTTTTCAGCATATTTGTACAATTAAATCCTTATTTTTTGCCGAAATTCGTTCAACCGATAAACGAATAAATTTTTAAGAAATCTTTTTCGATTTTGTTTCAATAAATCCTACACTTCCTAAATGTTTTGTCGTAGCTTTTTTTTTCAAAATTTCAATAATTGCCTATCTTTTTTTTCATTGGCGCAACAGCCTTATGGTGGGCCAAGCCGTCTACCTACTAGCAGATTTCGAGACAGAAGATGTTTTTCTTTTTATGGGGTGGGGTTATTATGACCACCGCTTTACAGTCGTATTAGATCGGGACCCACGGTTTAGATTGGTTTCCGAACCACTACAAGCATCCATGGCACCGCCGGGTCTCAAGCCCGAAGCCTGTGGCACCGAGCGCCAGTCACACGGCCATCAGGCCCCAACGTATTTCCATGCCAAGGCTCGAAAACTGAACGAGCAATCTCGAACTTACAGATTCTTATCTATCTTAGAAAGAGATACAATTTCTGTAGGTTGTAACGTGTTTCCTTGGTTTAGAAGAGAAGATATCAACCTTGGGAGGTTGTTCAAGTTTACCCACATCATTCTGAAACATCTCGGTATATCTCGAAGAAGGAATGGTAGCGTAGTAAATTTATATAATAAATACGTTTAAGTGGCAGCATTTCCTTGATGTTATTTTTATCGAACATCAGTACACCTCGTGTCCCTTTATATATGGCATCGAACATCCACCGTTGAGTGAAGGAAGGCAATTTCTTTTCGGGGCAAATGCCATTTCGTATTTGAGATAGCCTGGAAAACCGGTACCAGGTAATCAAACTGTCGATTCGAGACTCTTAGACACTTTGACCATGACTATGAAATCTTCTCGTTTCTGAAAGCAGTAACTGCAACGGAAGCCATCAATGAATTAAAACTGAGTCTTTCTTCACATTATCTGCTCACATTATCACTGGCCGATGAATCAGGCCTTTTGTATTATTGCATTGGAAACTTTTAAGAATTTAAATATAAAATTCCTCATTGAATAACTTTAAACGAACATTTTATTATAAGCACATTTTGTTCAAAGTACCTGTAGAAGAATCTTTTATTTAAACCAGCAAACACAAAGGTTTATGTCTTATCTAATTCGACCACCGATGGATTAGGAAGAACTCAAAGTACCCCTTTTTTTTTACTTCAAAAATATGTCAAAGATTTTCCAGACCATCATTGTCCACGTTCCTTTGACAGGAAAGGATTAAGGTTGACGTTGTGACCACATAACAGCATGGTGGATTTACGTCGTTACGCATAATCCACTTTTCTGGAATCATCGATGGAGAAAAGAGGATTTGGGCGTCTGTTGCATAAGCTAATTTGCTGAGAATGAGCGTTATTTTGGATGCACTGCAGCTGCGGTTCTCTTTTCACGGATGCTTTATCAAAAGAATGGTAGGCTGTTATTAGGTACAAAGACGTCCATACTTCATCGCTTCAGTGCCTCATTTGTATCTTTATAGCAAGCTTTTATGCCTGCCTTCACTAACTTCGTAAACAGCGACTATAATGTTTATGACCAAGAAGAAAATTGCCACTTTTACTAGTTAAGATTTTACCATGAATAGAAATTATGAGTGTTGGTTACCTCTGATTTAATTAGAGATGGGTCAGAATCTACTAGATTTTGTTACAGAGATTTTATTGTCATTGTGATTATATCTAAATAATATTACGATAATAACCAAATATCATTAGGATAATTTCCAAGTATTATTATGATTTTTTTGTCGTAAATAGGGTACTTGAAACAAATTATTGCAATGATTTAATTAAATCACTTAACCATTCAAAAATGGAAGAATTAATTATTCCCGCTGGATTTACTAATATAAAATTATATAATTAAGTTAATTAAGTTTATTTTTTAATCTAAGCATTATTATCGCTAGCATCACATTACACAAAAAAATATGTAATTTCCAATAATCTGAAGAGAATGTATTCGTAATCATCCCAAAAATAATATGTCCATTTCTGTTTTTAATAGCAATTACTTTAAACATGAAGGGATTTAAGTCTTATGATTTAATCACATTATTTAAACTTGAATCCACTACCTTATTAATATCCAATCACAAGAACAAAATCGCAAGTGATATTAACCATTTTGGGTTAGAATATGCTATACAGATACAACAGATTCTTATTCCATGGGGGAAAAACGAATTTGATTGAGGGATCCGGTAACATAATGAAGATTGTAGGAACTGTTTGTTGTTGGCATATATAAGATATTATTTGAGTATATCAACGTTCCCCTTATGTATCATTGCAGTTTTCAAATTTCGAGCGTTTTGAAATAAGATCATTTGCAACAAAACGTCAGAGCTGTATCACATTTAGCTTAACCGTGTTTACACCACTGGGGCTACTCCATACACATTGCGCCACTTTAATTTTGAACAGCCCCTATTTAGGATATTCTCTCTTTTCCTCCTTGAGCCCAACGGAAGAAATTCCTGCATACAGATTCGAATTCTTTCCCAGCATAGACATTGTTCAGCATCACATGTCGTGTTTTAAATCAATCACCTATAGTTTAATTTGATATCCATTTCTTCTACTCCTAAATTTTTACTTTTTTCTGGTACATTATAAGACTTGGCTCATCTGCTTTGCTTATCCTATTAGAGAAAACTTTAAAATATAGCGATGATTGTTTATGGGAGAATTGTTATTATTGATTCTTCTTCTTCTTGATTAGGGCAACAGACCCATGGTGGGGACTGTCTGCCTACTGGCAGATTTCGAGACAGGAGACATTTCCTTTTTTACGGGGTAGGGTTGTCAGCCCCACGCCCTGCAATCATATTAGACCGGGACCCACGGTTTAAAATGGATTCCGACTACTCCAAACATCCATGGCACAGCCAGGATTCGAATGTGAAACCTGTGGCACCATAGTGCTAGTCACTCGTCCAACAGACCTCTGGTATTGTTGATGCTGCCACACAATTTATCATTTTTGAAAGCGTACTCCACTAGCTAAATACGATCCATTTATTCTTAAGCACATCTCTCTCCCAATAAGCTACGAGCGAAGTTCAATTAACAGTAAATAGAGCCATACAATATTATATCAAATAATTAACATATTAATTCTAACCTATATAAATATGAAGATACTTCCTCGAATTTCTCGTCTGCATTCGAACCGGAAATGATTTGTAGTATCTCATTCTAATAAACCTCTCAGATATATTGACAAATGTACCACTAATCCATTCTTATAAACTTAATTCCAGCCTAAAAAGTATTATCCTGCTAAATCTTGATTACTAAATTATGAAACGACACGTGCAAGGTTCAGAACGCTTATGATGGTCAGTGGGAATCCCACAACTGACATTAAAGCCCTCGAGTGATTTGCAGAAGTTTATATGAATCCTTCATGGATTCCATGGATCACAATTCGCCAAATCGTTAGCGATCGCTCAAGGATTGCTGAGCGGACATTGCTGATGAATCGATGCGTCCAATCGGCACGAAAGGTGATTACAGAAGATGGATGACATTAATGAATGATGAGCTCCAGTGAAATCTTTGGGCAAAATCTCTGGATGCTGTAATTTGGAAGGGATAATGGCTCCAGAATTCTTCTTCTTGAAGTATGAAGGATTGTTGTTCTTCTAGAGGCGATAAGCCAGAGGAGGTGACAAGAGTGGAAATGAAAAAAGAATGGAATGTTTGTGAGTAATGGATTTTGAGACGCTGATATATCTATTTAAATTCCGAACGTGATATTTTTACAAAGTCATATACTTAAATCCGTTATGTTTGGCGAATGCATTAGTCATGTTGAATTTGAATGTTTTATATTAATAAGATACTTATAATGTATTTCCTTATTCTATTTCAGTGTGAAGATGTTATTCAGATAGAGATTGTTCAATCATTTATCATGATTGAGAAAGTAAAAGTATTTAAAGACAGAAGATGCTCGCATAATGGTCGAAAGGCCAAGTATATTTATCATAGATTAATGAAATAGATTAATACTATCATATAGATCAAATATATACAATTATATGACTATGAGAGACTAAGATGAACACATTCGAATTTATCATTATCCTTTAAAATATATATATATATATATATATATATATATATATATGAAATATTGAAAAAACAAATCATTCATCAAATTTCTTTTTATGCTCTCTTCTTATTTTTTTCCTTTTAAAAACATAAAACCCTAAACTCACAATTATAACGAAATCTCATTTTTTTTTTTAATTCAAATGAGACTAGTATTATGATTAAAAATGATAATAAATAAATTATATTTCAAAAATTATAATAATAATAGTTAAAGCAAATTGAATTAAATTTTTTTTAATATAAAAAATAATTTCATTGTCGATGAATGCAAATCTTTTTTCGATTTAAAGTTTTTCATTACTGATTTTGAGCATATTCAGTGATATCAAATTGGAAATTTGCAATACACCAATAAAATATAAAGTAGTAGAGGACGCTCTGGGAATATTTTTTAGAAGTGCAAATTTGTGTTGAAGATTCCAATTATGATTAGTAGCAGGAAACTTATGTTAAACAATCCAACTGTCGATGTGAGACATTTAGTAATGATTATTGTCGATTGTTCACACTATTCAAAGCAATGGCTGCACTGCATGCCCCGGAAGAAGGATCTAAACTTGTTTCTATGAGTAGTCATCTTATTTTAAAAGTAAGAATCAAATTCTCGCCACGAACACAATCTCCAAATACGTGCTTTATTCGACTAGTGGCCTAATGATAGCTAGCTTGTGCGAGCACTCTGAATAGAATGACAAGATCCGTTAGAGTTGCAGCTTTCAGAATCAAGGAAACTTGATGAAGGTTGTGACAATGGGTGTAAAGCTTCCCACACCGATACACCTAACCGTCTGTTGGAGGTTTTACAATTTTTCTCTCATATGATATTCAAATGCAGGGCATTAAATTTCTAAAAGTTCTCACGGAAGGCAATGTACTTGCCTTTATTAGTGAGCTATTCTTGTAGTACACGCGTGAGCTGTTCTTGTTGTACACACGACAGATATTAAAAAAATAAATTTCGGGCTCTGTTAAGACACCAAATGTGAAAAACCTATTTTTAGGCCTTTAGGCGTAGCTTCATGTATGGTTAAAAATAAAAACATAAGAGTTAACAAAAGTTCCTGTCTCTATTTAGCACTGAATTAGAAAATCATTGAACAAATTTATTTTTCTAATGTTTGAATGTTTATTTTTAAAACCGTCCATCAAAATCATATTTCGTGTTATTTCAATTCAGTTCCATCAAAATCATATATCATATTTCATGTTAATCATATTATTATATATTATCTAGAATCCTTGTAAAGAATTATCTGTTATATGACTTTAAAAATAATATTAACATATGGTAAGTTGGGACAATAGAAAAGCAACGGTTAGATAAATAGGCCTCGGATAAATGCAGTTGCACAAACGACATGCAATTATCCCTAAAAGTCCTTCCGGAAGGCAATAATATTCCCAATCTTTAATCAGTCGTGCGTTCGTGGCCTGCATGTGGAATAAGATGTCCCCCAATATTAAATTTTTAAAAAGAAATGCATGCCTGTTTACAAGGAGGGACAAACACAAATACTTTAAATAAAAATCATTATACTTTTTATATAAAAGTAAGTCATTTTATTGCAAGTAGGTTTTTTATATTATTCTTAAAAAAACGCATATAAAACCAGTTCTCCTTCCGTGCTTTTAAAATCACTCCTTTAGTATGCCAAACATTGACTTTTATAGAAGGGGCTTTTCAAATCTCGAGGGCTTGAACCTCGAGTTCACTGTTTAAACTTCCCAGAGATTTGATGGATAGCGAAAGAGTTACGCATTTTTCAAAAGTGCTTTTTGAAAAATAGCTTCAGGGATTTTTCTGCCCCGTAACTATGGAGGGAGGGACCCCTTCTGCCGAGAAAGACGAGACTTATTTTGTATTTATACTTTTTTTTTTTTTTACTTATTTTACTTGGAGGCATAGGGTCTCCATTTTAAAGAAAATCATTTTTGGAAGGAAAAAAATCGATGTCTTAAGTTCAGAGTTTGTTAATCTTTTATTGCTCCAGGAAATGGAAGAGCAAGTATGTATTCAATGGCTTTCATTTAATAGGCTTCGTTTTCAAAGTCTTGAGTATTGATTGAAATGCGATATTTTTAAGCATTTTTATTGAATAAGCTTTTGAGTTAATAAAAAAAAGGATTTTATTATAATAACAGTTTCAAGTATAAGTTGAAATTTAATACTTTTAGGCATTTATATTGAAAAAGGTTTGATTTCTTTTGAGTACATCAAAAAGTATTTTATTATAACATCCAGATTTCTTTTTAAAATATATGATTTATGTTAAAATTTATATTACAATATAAATTTATATTACAATAAATAGTAAATATTTGTTCATGTTACTTAATATTTAAAAAAAGCTATTTTAAGATAAAAATAGTAAAAATTCCATAACCCTATTTCTTTAAAAATATGATTTATTTTAAGATTTGTATGACAATAAAATCCAGCAAAAATCGACGTAAATATTTGTTCTTGTTACTTTATATTTAAAAAAAAAAAAAAAAGCTATATTAAGGTAAAAAATAGTAAAAATTTTGTAATAAAAACAATCAATATCTGGAATTGATATTTACTATTAATAATAATTTGATTAATAGTAAAATAAATAGTTGCTTATAAGTAAATATCCATTCTATGTTCTATGTATGAATGTAAAATAATATCAATTCTACCTTTATATGTCTCATTAAAAACACAATAAGTAATTTATATCTCTGCACAAATTATGTAACCTAAAACACATTATCTACGAGTAGATCAGTATCATTTACAGTTCCATTATGATCATTTATTTAAAATTTAAATAAGATGTATAATGTTTCCTAAACGATAATCTAACATGTGTAATTATAATGATTCTTAAACCATTTCCCTGTTCATTTTAATACCTGCAATTATTTTACTATTAATAATAATTTGGTTAAACCATTACTTTAATAACAAAAATTATAAACCGATTTACGAATCCAGTTTATACATTAGTAAGTAAATAAGTAATTGTAAGGAATTGTTATGAAAAATATTATGTATGAATAATCTCCAACGGAATAATTCACATATAAAGATGACTAATTATTACACTGCAATAAATGTTTTAACTGTAAGTTATTTATTTTTTACTTCATTATTTAATGTATTTTTAATGCTTCAATATATTGCTTTAATACTTCATTAATAATGTATTTTTAAATTTTTTTATTTTGATATTTCAAAATGGTTGTTGACAGAAGTGGGTAAACAAATATTTCATCAATCTTTTTAATTAGAATTTATCTCATTAAAAAAAACGCTCTCGTTTTTTTTTGTAATCTAATTTTAATAACAATATAAATTGTAAGTAAATATTTGAAAGATATATTCATGTATTACTTCATAGATTGATTTGTTTAATGATTTATAAATCAATTACCTCATTATTTCAATAGCTTTTATTGTTAATATATTGATTGAATACTTTGATTAAACTTTTAATAGTTGAAACAATTATTTACTTATTATATATATTCTTAAGGCAATAAACATTTTATTAACTAAGTTAAATAATATATTCTGACACTTTACATAGGGTGTTATATATATATATATATATTATATAATTACAGTAATGTTTCACACACATGTTTTACACACATCCACTTTCAAAATGCTGTAAAAAAAAGAAACACTGGTCACAATGAGTTCAAATTTGAACTGAAGGTATTTGAAGAAGAGCGAAACAGTACGGTATCAAAAAAAGGGCCAAGCTGTATTAATAGATGGTGCTGTAAGCTGCATAAAGAAAGTGAATTCGACTGCCAGTGATATTTTGAACCGAAATTACAATCTATTTTGCATGAATTGCACATTAAACCAACTGTAGTGTTCAATGTCCTTGATTGTTTCGGTTTTTTGACGGAAAAAATGACTTCCAAGTCAATCTACAGTTGTGACACTGTTAGTGGAAAACCCATCCACCGCGGCAAGATCATACCAAATTGGATGGGAAAAATCGGGGAACAGTTTTTTGGTGCCATTTACGCCTTCATCAAGTATCTTCAGTTCAAATTTGAGCATATTATGACGAGTGGTTCTTTTTTTACAGCATTTTGAAAGTGTGACTTTAATTATAATCACCCCCTGCATATACAAATTTAAGAAAGAAAAGAATGAAATAGAATTATTAATTAGAATTAAATAGACTTTCCTTCAATGAATTTTGTAATTTCTTTTAATAAATCTTCGAGCATGGTTATTTTTCATATAAGATTATAGAAATAAAAATTGCTATTTATAGTTATCCTTTGACTTTGAACAATTATATATATATATATATATATATATTCTTAAGAATGTAAAAACATTTTATTAACTAATTAATAATATGCTCAGACATTTTATATCAGTGTTATACACTCAAGAGCCAAAACATTATGACCACCTGCCAATAACGAGTTGGCCCACCTTTGGCGCGAAACACAGCTTCAACCTGCCTTGACATGGATTAATACCACCACTTAATACCAGTTAAATACCACTTCCACCTGATCACGTGCCTTCCACGTCATCCAGGCGAGTTCATTGCAAAATGTAGGGGTGGTCATAATGTTTTGGCTCTTGAGTGTATATACATATATTATTTACGAAATATACAGAATTAAATAGAATCATTAATTAGAATTGCTCACATCATAAAATAATTATCATATCACATGACTCTTATAATTTCGAGTCTCGAACAATGCGCTGTGTTGTTGTGAGCAAGTGCAATTACATTACTTTCCTACGCATAAAAATATAGTTCTCTCGCAGCAACTCATAAAAATTTGAATTTAATTTTCTAAATACCAAAACTTTAAAACTCAAAAGAAAAAAAAATTGTTCAACTCAATTATGCATTTCGAGGAATTACAAAAGAGGCCTGAAAAGATCTTTAACAGTCACGCATTGTTGACGAAGCCATCGACTAATAAAGTTGAAACATTCCTCAATCACCAGCAGTTCCATGTCACGCACAAATGAAGAGCTCTGCTTCACAGCCGACAACGATCTATAAACAAAGGGCTCCTATTACATTCGGTCCATTTGAAATAATCGTGGCCAGCTCAGACTCTTTTATAGGATCGTTAATGATGCAGCATTCCTGACCGAGTAACAAGCTTCCTAAAAGAAGGGAACTTCTGTAATGGAGTAAGCAAACATTTTGTTGGCCGAAGCTCCCTTGTTAAAACGGGACAGAAATTTATCTCTGTGGCAGAAGCAGGTTTCTCATCAGAAAGTGTTCTGGCAAATGGCGACGTAATTCAATTTCTGTTTCCAAACAGCCAACAAAAACGACTTTCTGGGAAACTTTCTTCGCCAATTGTTTGAATTCCTGTTTCTGTCCTTGCGTGAGAAATGCAATTGGTTTTGTTTGCTGATTGCTTAACGTATGACCTCACTCTTTCTTCGTTCATTGAGGTCAGACATCCATGATTTAGATAAGAAAAAGAAAAATCTTGATGAGTTAATTTGTACTTACTAAGTTTTAACGACACATAAAAAGATTTTATTAACTAATCTAAATTTAATGTTCTCTGACATAAATTGCTTTAATTTCGTGGAATTTTAGGAAATTATTACAATAGAATTAAAACTTTCCAAATACCATTGTTTACACAGATCCGCCGAAAAAGTCCCACTGATTTTTCCCATCCAATTTAATATGACCTTGCCGTGGTGGTGGGCTTTCCACTAATAGTGTCACAATTTTTGAATGACTTGGAAGTCATTTTTTTCCGTCAGAAAACCAAAACAATCCAGCACATTGAACACTATAGTTGGTTTAATGTGCAACTCATGCCAAATACGTTGTCATTTCGATTCAAAATATCACTGGCAGCAGAATTTACTGTCTATATGCCGCTTACAGCGTCATCTATTAATGCACTTTGGAACTTGTTTTTGATACCATACCGTTTCTCCTTTTCAAATATCTTCAGTTCAAGTTTGAACTCATTGTGACGGGTGGCGCAAATATGATAGATAAGTCGAATGGTATTTTAAAATCGATTCTTTTTTATTATTCTTGGTTAAAATTGTTTGTTTACCAAAATGTGTTGATCCAAACATATTTGCGTATTATATTGCATTATCTAGAAAAACTAGATCTACTTTTTTTAGTGCAGTTTTAAAACGGAACAGTATTTTGGCAATAGGTTCGTCCATATATCCATTCTGGCATGCTATAAGCAAACGATTTATAAGATCGCCTAGTCTGCTATAAAATAGAAATATAGAATACAATATTTCTTTATATTTAAATGATTATTTTTTTATTAAACTAAAGGTGAGTCATATATCCAGATTTATTCTTCACTGAAAATCTAGAAATCTTACAAAGAAACTATCAATTATGTAGTGTCTGATGGCAGAGTGGCTAGCGCTCTGATTCTCGGTACAACAGATTTCGGACTCGAGTCTCGGCTGTGCCATGAATGTTTGTAATGATTCGGAATCTACTTTAAACCGTTGGTTCCCGTCTAATAGGATCGTAGTCGTTGTGGGTGTAGTGTTATTCGCTTCAGTTGCATATTTTCAAGCTACACGTGCCCATGAGTAGTGCTAAATGAGTAACAGCGGTGCAGCCCTTGCTCATGGCATGAAAATTAACTGTCTGTTTCTTGCCAGGTGCATTAGAACAACAGCAACTATAAATTACATTTTTAAATAAAATAGACAAATGATCATGATAAACCATCGAACTGCATCATGTCTGACTTTTACAGATAAATTTATATTTATTTATTTATTTACATGCTGTGTCGTTATTGTTTCATTAAAAATGGATGCCAAAAATGTGTACTAATTTTTAAAATGAAATGCTATCAGCAATGAATATGTTTTATTTTTTTGAATTTGACCTTAAAATATCTGTTCTGATTTTAAGTTCTATATTTTTCTATTGGGTATTATTTAATTATTATTTCATTTAATTAATTTATTATTATATTTTTAAATTCCTTCTATTAGCTCACACTCTCCCTATATATATATCTTGTTCAAATTTTTCAATTGTTAATAAAATACTTTTTATTCATCCACTCAAGTTCAAATACATTTTTTTGAACTTGTAGTGGATGACACTGGGTGTTAATACAGTTTTTTTTTTCAAATTATTAATTCATTAATTAAATTTAATTCATTCATTTTAGTTTTTTTTAGATTTAAGTTGCATATATCTACCAATAGATGGCGCCAGATAAACTTAAAAAACAAAGAAAATTATTTATAAAGACTTTCTGCATTATAGTTAAAAAAAGGAGAAATTGACTTTAAAAAAAAAAATTTCATATTACTTGTTTTCTATTTAATTTCGGTATTTACCATTTAAGTACATAGTGAAAATCCGAACGTACTTTCTTGCTAACCAAATATATTGTGGGGTCTGAGTGCATGTCACAGTAGCCATTTTAGATCACGCGTGTTCAATTCCTTATCCTCTTGCACGACTAGCCAAAGAGTATTAATATTTATGACCCTTTTAATACTTATACTCTTATTAAATATTTACATTACAATAATTAATCTTTTCAACTTCATCATTGGGCAAAGCATATTTAACTATGGAAATTAAGACAGAACGTCGATTTACTTTCAAATATTAAATCTCTGTCCTATTCACACACGGTGACTTCCTAATTAGTGGAGCAGAATATTTCCCATACTCACGCTGAAGTCTGAATTAACTTATCATCCCACAGTCACTGAAGTCTGAATTAACTTATCATCATACGGTCACAAATATATGACCCCAAATCTCATATTTCGAGGAAATTAGCCTGGAGCTGATGAAATTTATGGGCTCTTAAGGTAATTAACGTAATGAGGACATCGTCAGCTTTCACCAAGAAAGTTTTGGCTGCCTCACAAAAATATATAATATCCTCTACCCGTGCCATCAAAGTATCTTCCTAACATGTTATCCGTTTAATGAGAAGTGCTTTTAGCACCACACACTTCAGTGAGTTACGTTTTCGGGCTAATGTCATTTTATTACTTAGCATTAAGTCAGCTTAGCCTCGTTAGGTACGTTAAAAAGCTTTTCTTTTTTATAATACCAAATGCTTTTGTTTCTACCAATAAGATAAATACTTTGTATTATATTTATTTAATTACATAGTAACTTCATTTTTATTATTATTTGAAAACATTTCCTTCGGAGAGTCGAATATGAAATTCTTTTTTTTTCTAAAATTGATAAAGTTAATGGATGAAATTCGAATTAAAAATTATTTAATTTTGAGTATTACATAACAGGGCAAAAAAATTCGCCACAATAATACCATTGTCAAAAATGATTAAAATAAATTAATTCTCCTTATATGTATACACTATTACTAAGTTTCAATTTACTTCCTTCAACATTTTTAATATATATACTTTGCTATCCTTGTAATTGTATAGGTTGATATAGCGAGGTCAAGGTTCGATATTTCTATCATGCTTATTTTAATCAATAATAATATTGAATATAGCAGCAATGAATCATGTTTTATTTTTTCAATTTGACCTTGAAATATTTGTTCTGCTTTTTGTGTTCTTATATTTTTCTATTGGGTATTATTTAATTTAATTAATTATTTATTTTTATATTTAATTTCGGTTTTACCATTTAAGTGCATAGGAAAAACTTAATGTATTGTGTAGTCTGATTTTTAATGCGAAACTGTGTCACAGTCGCCATTTTAGATCACCTTGCATGTCCTGTTCAGTTCCTTATCCTCTTGCACGCCTAGTCAACGACTATTAATATGAATGGCGCCTTTAATACTTAAATATTTGCATTGCGATAATTAATCTTTTTTTCAACTGCATCATTGGGCTGAACATATTTAACTATGGAAATTAAGACAGAACATCGAGTTTACTTTCAAATATTAAATATTCACGCACGGTGACTTCCTAATTAGTGGAGCAGAATATTTCCCATACTCACGCTGAAGTCTGAATTAACTTATCATCCCACAGTCACTGAAGTCTGAATTAACTTATCATCATACGGTCACAAATATATGACCTCAAATCTCATATTTCGAGAAAATTAGCCTGAGCTGATGGAATTTATGGGCTCTTAAGGTAATTAACATAATGAGGACATCGTCAGCTTTCAAAGAAAGTTTTGGCTGCGGCACAAAAATATATAATATCCTCTACCCGTGCCATCAAAGTGTCTTCCTAACATGTTGTCCGTTTTAATGAGAAGTGCTTTAGCACCACACACTTCAGTGAGTTACGTTTCGGGCTAATGTCATTTTATTACTTAGCATTAAGTCAGCTTTTAGTCTCGTTAGGTGCGTTAAAGCTTTTCTTTTTCATAATCTCAAATGCTTTGTTTCTACAAATAAAATAAATACTTTGTATTATATTTATTTAATTGCATAGTAATTTTTTTTATTATTATTTGAAAACATTTAATTTGGAGAGTCGAAAGATGAAATTCTGATTTTTTTCTTTCTAAATTAATCTTTTTCTAAGTTAATGGATGAAATTCAAATTAAAAAATTATTTAATTTTGAGTATTACATTACATAGCAAAAAAAAAATTCGCCACAATAATGCCATTGTCAAAATTGATTAAAATAAATTAATTCTCCTATTATATACACATTATTAATAAATTTAAATTTAATTCCTTCAATTTTTTAATATGCATATACATAATTGTAATTGTATAGGTTGATATAGCGAGGGCAAGATTCGATTCCCAATAAGGCTGGATATTTCTGTCATGCTTGCTTCATTTCAATAATTCTTCAAATATTGAGTATAGCAGTAATCAATCTTGTTTTATTTTCTGAATTTGGCCTTGAAATATTTTTTCTCTTTTGCATTCTATATTTTTCTATTGGGTATTATTTAATTTAATTAATTTATTAATTTTTCTATTTAATTTCAGTTTTCACCATTTAAGTACATAGTGAAAAACCTAATATATTGTGTAGTCTGACTTTTTAATGCGAAACTGTGTGCCACATTTGCCATTTTAGATCACACGTGTTCAATTACTTATCCTTTTGCACGTCTAGTCAACGCACATTAATATAAATGACCCCTTTTAATACTTAACTATTTGCATTACAATAATTAATCTTTTCCACTTCATCATTAAAGGCTAAACATATTTAACTATGGAAATTAAGACAGAACCTCGAGTTTACTTTAAAATACTAAATCTCTGTCGTATTCATACGCGGGGACTTCTAATTAGTAGAACAGAATATTTTCCATACTCACACTGAAGACTGAATTAACTTATCATCACACAGTCACTGAAGTCTGAATTAACATATCATCATATGGTCACAAATATATGTCCTCAAATCTCATATTTCGAGAAATTTAGCCTGGAGCTGATGGAATTTATGGGCTCTTAAGGTAATTAGCATAATGAGGACATCGTCAGCTTTCACCAAGAAAGTTTTGGCTGCCTCACAAAAATATATAATATCCTCACCCCGTGCCATCAAAAGTATCTTCCTAACATGTTATCCGTTTAATGAGAAGTGCTTTAGCACCACACACTTCAGTGAGTTACGTTTTCGGGCTAATGTCATTTTTATTACTTAGCATTAAGTCAGCTTAGTCTCGTTAGGTGCGTTAAAGCTTTTCTTTTTCATAATCTCAAATGCTTTGTTTCTACAAATAAAATAAATACTTTTGTATTATATTTATTTAATTACATAGTAACTTTTTTATTGTAATAGAAGATTAAATTCTGATTTTGTTTCCCAAATTTGATAAAATTAATGGATGAAATTCAAATTAAAAAATTATTTACTATATTTTGAGTATCACATAACATGGGGAAAAAATTCTCCACAATCAGGTCGTTGTCAGAAGTTATTAAAATAAATTAATTAACCTATTAAATATTATAAATTTATTTATTATTCTTAATAGTTAAATAAATTTCAATTAACTTCCTTCAACATTTTGATATACATAATACACTATCCTTGTAAATCTCTAGATTGATACAGGGTGGTCAGGTTTCGATTCCCAGTAAGGCTAGATCTTTCTATGCTGATTACATTTCAGTATCTCTGCAAATAATTTATAAAAGAGTGATGCTTCTATAATTAAATTTATAAGTCTTAAATTAAGTCCTAAAAATCCAAGTTCCTAAAAGTTTTTCAAGTTATTTGTTTAATTCTTCTAAGATCCATCTGCATTTATATAATGAAATTATTACAATATGTGTTTGTTAGCTAAGTGCGAATGAACTTTTTAAAATTGTTTATAAATCAGTTAGCATGGAAAAAAATGATAAATATTTCCCTGCCTGAAACCCTTGATTCAAATTTTAAATAAAAAAATAGTATTTGTTTGAATCTTTGATCTGATTTAGATTTAAACTGTCAATAGCAAGCATTTGTGCTTTTTTCAATAAAACAAAAAAGCTAATTAATTGAAGGAAAAACTTTAAGCAGTTTTAATAAATAGTTTTCGTATATAACGAAATAGTTTCTGATTTAACATAGGTTAGGTTTGCAATACAAGGAGCTTTCTACACTGCATCTAGAGAAAGCAGGGTTAATTTTTATCATCCATTGTAAGCGATATTTAAAAAGATTTGTATGCTCCAACCTCCTGCTGTAATTTAAATGCGAAATTTTTTACCCTTTTATTTATTATTTAGTTTAGATTTATTGCGTATACCTAAGCTTCGTTCGTCTTCGAACAGAGATCTCTTAATTTAACAGTACAGCCCGCAAATTATATATAACTCCAGGCTTATGATTATCATATGCAATATATATTTCATTAGTTTATATCTTTACAATTTCAATCAATTGGCAGAGGAAAATACTCCCTTAATCATAAATAGTTTCTGTTTGGTTGTTCCAGTACAACCTAGAAATTCAATTTTTTTTTTTTTAAATTTTAATTTCCTGTAAATAATTATTTCGTTCAAAAAATTACAAAACAAATTTTATTAATTAATTTTATTTAAATAAAATGGTAATTATTATATTTATTACCATTTCTCTAGATGGCATTAGTCTTAAAAACTGGTTGGAAACATTAGTTAAATTATTGGGAAAAAAATCTGCCAGAAAATTTACTCTGGCGCTCGGTACCACAGGTTTTGGGTTCGAGTCCCGGTGGTGCCATAGATGTTTGTAGTGGTTCGGATTCCACTTTAAACTGTAGGTCCTGTTAGCCTAACGTGTGCACAAGAAGCGAATTATTTAAAATCTCAAAAGTTAATTTCGTACAAATATTTTTTTTCCTAAAAAAATTTACCGAAACTAAAAGTTTTTACCGTTTTAAATGTTACATATTTAAAAATGGCCGTATCTACTAATTATTAATAAACTAACAAACTATAACTTTGGCAAATAAACTATTAAATTAAAATTATTAATCTGACATTGTTTGCTGTATATTTATACAACTTGAATTGCTTTTAATTACAATTGCTTTTAATTTCTATAAATGCATTAGTTGTTTTGAGGCTAAAGAAAGCATTTGCTACATAGCTTTATTTAGGTCAATATCCTACATATCGTGGAAGCTTCTGTTCTTTATTTGAAAACTCAATTGTTCTATTTTATTGCTTTTCGGCGTCTGTTCCTTCGAATTGTTTTTTAACCCTTCTTTTATTTCTGACAGTTGTTGTTGCCTAAACCATCAGGACGATTTATGATTCTGAGTTATATTATTATTCCACCATTACCCAAGAATTTCAGAAGTTATGGCTGAACAATCATAATAACTGTCATTTCTATAAATTCTGTTAAATATCATTTGCGTTTTCAGAATTCTTCGGCTTGCGAAATTTTTCCATTAATCAAAATTCTGAAATTGATAAATAAATTCTTTTTAAACTCTCCATGACTAAATGATGATGAAGGATTTAAAAAGCTGGTATTTTAATAAAAGTTGATAAATATATAAATTTTTAGTATTTTTTTTTTTTATTATTTCCCATTTTTATGGTATTTCATCTAATATTTTCGTTATTCATTTTAAACATTTAAAAACATTTTATTTTCATGTCAGATGTGGTTTAGATAATCGGAACAAATAGAAACACTTACAATATTTGACGTCAGATGATAATATAGCGCATTCGTATTTATACTACGCATATTGCATTCACATATAACGGTCTTACGAAAGATTAAAAGATTCCATTTAATAACTTTATTCCCAATAAAATTAAGTTACAAAATTCATGCAAAAAGCAAAAATTATTTTTTTAAATCATTTATGAACTCATATTTTTCTTCTAAATTATGATTTTCCAAAAAAAAAAAAAAAAACATAAAATAAATGAAAATTATTTAAAAATAATTTTGTTGTAACGCATACACTTATACAACATCTCCACTAAAATTTGCATCAATGCTAAAAATGAAATATAAAGTGAATATAATTACTATTTTAAAATTTTGTATCGCCTTTTATACGACACATTTAATTCATTTAAAGTAATATATAAAATATCCAGATCTATTTATATTTTGTAACAGCTTTCTACTTTCGCAATGTTTTGCAATTATATTTAAACAATTAAATATCCTGTAACTAATCTTAAATGATAATCTTGATTTCATACTAAAATTAGTCATTTAAACCATATACAAAATAATTTTGACTAAATTAATTGATGTGAAATGGACAAATTGATGAAATACAATTAATTGATGTTAAATACAAGACTGACATTGTTAATATGTGACCTTTCGAAATATTCTAGAAATTGATGCTTCATAACTATCCTGCTGTTAGAAAGCCTAGATTTCTGTTTGCCTAGATTTGACAGAAAAATATCATACTTTGTTTTTAGGAAAAAAAGTAAATTGTATTTGTATTCTATATCCTTCCTTGTGCACTTTATTGGCATTATAAAAACAAAACTGTAACCGTGCTTCCTCCTATGCACTGTTAAGAGTGTCCCCTGTGGTGTTCAGAAGTAATGGCCTGTAGGCATTGAGACCCAAGAGAAAGTATAGCGCAATCACGTGCTTCTGTTGAGAAACGTTTAGTTTACAGTCTTTCATCCAGAGAGGAAATAATTTTAGACTAACTCTGCATATTGCAGACTCACCCGGAGAGAAAGTATATTTCGCGTACCCTGCGTGTACCTGAGTATAGGGTTTTCGGCTTAGTAGTGTAATCCTTCCACAAATCTATAATTATATGTCTTTAAATGTGTTACATATTGTTTGTGTCTAATTTTATGCATCTGGTGTTATAAATAAGGATAACGTGTATAAATAAGATGCTTGTTTTCCAACCTGTGGGTCAAGTATCTCAACCCAATCACACCCATTTGCAATCCGGTTGTCCAACCTGCTCACTACAAAACAAGAAATCTTTTGCGTGATCTGTTATTTATTCATTCCTTTTAATAAATACACTCTTGCACTGTATAATTAGCAGTTGTAAATACGAAGCCTTCTTAAATTATATCAAGTTTATTCACAGTTTGTTTACATGATTAAAAAATTGTAATTAAGTAACAACCGCTTGAGGATTTTAACATAATATAAATCCTTAAATACAATGGGATGATTTAACAACTACTAATGATGTGATTCTACCAGCATTCGCTAAGTTAGTTATAAATGATACAAAAATCTATTTTTGTTTTGATGGCAGCTATCTCATGTATTTATGTAAAAACACAATGAATGCTCCATCAATGATGACTAGCCAACGATGATATTATTCGTGTTTTTGTCTGCCTCTGCGCTTGACCCTTGTCCACTTCCTGGAGGATTGCAGTGAGCCTGGTCCACATTGTCCAGAGGACTGTAGTCGATCCCCATGTCTCTAAGGATGTCCTTTGCGGCTTTGACGACCTCCGAGTCGAGGCTGGACGTCCTTGAAAGTAAATCAACGTTCTGGACGCTTCCAAACAGCACAGGGTCACATCCCCAAACAAGAGCGTGGTTATCGTAGTCTGTGTCCACAACGCCAAAGGTACTCAGAGTAAAATGGGCTGTAAATAATAAGAATAAATAGAATTAAAATTAAACTATATTATTTTTGTAGCAATTGACTTTTCAATCATTTTTTTGCATAAAATATTAAAATAAATTAATAAATCAATTGTTAATTCCTAAAGTCTTGATAATTATTGTACATTGGTAACTTAAGCATTGTAATTTGAGTTAATGAATGGGGATTTTTGTCTCATTCTTCTTGATAAACCCTAAATAAAACTTTTCCGGTATTTTCACCCCACCTAAGCAATTTTACTTTCATGCCAAAAGATAACAACTAGATAATAATAATAATAATAACTAATATAATAATAATAGTAACTAATATTAATAATATTATATAATTAATATTAGGAAATAAGCCAAACGACTTAAGATATAGTTTCTTATTTAAGAAGAAAGAAATGAAAAAATGGCTTATACGTATTTCCGCGATATGATTTAACTAGTTACCGTCAATGATCAATGAATTACTAGAATTGCCCTTATTATTTTCTTTTTTTTTTTTCCTTTGTTGTCTGCCATGATAATATTTTCACTTATCTCCAAGTGGTCAGCGCATACTCTAACTTAGGAAAGTACGGTAAATAGAAGAGATATCGAATGTAATGTAGACATAAGAAGTGTAGAAGATAGAAAGATGTATAATTTCCTAAATTAGTGAATTTCTAAGGATATATTTAATTCATAGCGCCTGATATCCGAGTGACCTGATATCCGGAAGTTTTGGGGTTCGAGTCCCGGCGGGGCCATGGACGCCTGCAGTGGTTCAGAATCCACTTTAAACCGTAGGTCCAGGTCTAAGGTAGGGCTGACAAAAACATTTCAAGTTTCGGAATCTGCCAATAGTCAGACGGCCTTGGCCCACCATAGGATTTTTGCACCATAGGAGAAGATGATATTTAATTCACAGGAAATTTAAATATTATCTATCTACCTCACATATGTATACTTGGAAAATAACATATTTAATTTCTTCAATAAATAAATAAAGATTGAATTTTAAATAATACAAATACATAACTTTATATAATGTCTTAATTGCTATTCGCATATTTTGAAGTACTTGCATTTATTCTTTATTCAAATTTTGCAATTTTCACTGAATTTTTTCGGAACAAACCTCATTAATACGTGCTATGTTGTTGTTATTTTTAAAGGAGCGACAAATTTTCGTACTTAACAACTTAGCATAATATACAGATTATAAAGATATAAAATGGAGCATAAATTATATATAAATATTTATACATTAATTAACGCGAAAATTAGTTTTTAGTCAAAATATATGAATACAAATTAACGAAGTTTGTCAGAAGATTATAAATATTTTATGACAAATCAACCATTTTTACATTTTATCAGAAGCACGAATATTCTCGTACTATTCAAACATTTAAATCCTCCAGAATGATTAATTTAAAAATAAATATTATTCTTTGGGAACTACTAATTTATGCAGTTTTTTTAAATAATAAATAATTGGAACTTTGAGTAATTATGATGATTATTATTTCTAATAGTGTATTAATAATATATGTATATTAGTATAAAGTAATGTTACATGTGGCCATTACGATAATCTCGCATTTTTAAATTACATTTGTTTCGTACATTAAACTTAATGTGCATATCAATTAATTTCGCGTTTCTCTAATATAAACAGAAGTATTCAAATAGCAATTCATTCTTTCAATAATTAGCAAAATTTATTAATGGATTAGTATTGCACTATATGATGCACTAGTTTCATAACTATTCATTCATTATGAACTTTTAAATTAAATCATAATAAATGGTATTAAAAAAAATTTTATTTCTATCAAATATTATCTTACCTATGGAAAAATTAGTTATTTAAATAAATATTGTTGTATAGCATAAATATTCGTCAGTAATATTTAACTTCAAGTTAAATATTAACATATAAATAAATGTATATTTATTTATTTTTTTATTATTTTTAGAAAAATTCTATTAGAATATATAAATATATATTTATTTAATATCATTTTAATTCTATAAAATATTATCTTACTTATGCATGCGGTTAAATTAGTTATTAAAATAAATATTGTTGTACAACATAAATATTTTTCAGAGTAATATCTTAACAACAAATTAAATATCAACATAAAAATAAATTTATATTTATTTATTATCTTATTTAAAAAAATTCTTTAAATTATATATATATATTAAATTTAAAATCTGGATAAAAAAATCATTGAATAGCTCTATTGCACATCAAAATATGTTATATGCAATCATAAAATTCGATGAAATGAAATAGGAAATACAGTACTAAATAAAAAAATAAAATAAATAAAACATAAAGAAAACATTAAATAAAAAAAGAATATTTCAGTATGATTTTAATAATAATTTTAAAATTTAAAGTTACAAATAATGTTACTAAGTATATTTTATAAGAAAAAAAAAATATTCTTGAATGCCAAACACCATTAAAAAATATTTCAAAACAACTATTTTCAGTTTCCAAATAAATAACCTTACACAAATTTTAAACAATTTCCGTTCTCCAATTAATCAATTTCCTTTTCAATAAATCAAAAGGAATTGAAACGGGTTTCAAGCTATTCATAAATCAAAACATGTCAGATTTCAGCAGTAGCATATTTTAATAATCTTTCTACTTTTCACATTACCGGCTACTACTGCAAAAACAAAAGCAACAGCAAGGTCATTTGCTTATGAGAAACCAGTGAATCAACATGGAATAAAAGTCGAGGAAATAATGCATAAAAACATTAAAAGCACACAAAAAATAATTTTCCTGCTTTCTTTAATAGGAGCCATTAAGAAAATGTGGTGATTAGTTTAAGGGCGTTTCAATACACGTTATCTGTTCAGTTCAACCTTCTAACTAACATTGAACAGATTTTGACGTTTTGCCAAACGATAAATGGATGAATGCCAGATTTCTTGAAAGCTCATTTAATTCTAATATTTGATTCGCTTTTTTTTGCTAAATAAAATATTGATAAAAAATGTCTGACAGTGTTTTTTTATCTACATAAAAGAATTATTTTATGCAGATGAAAAATGCATCATTTATTATTTTTATTTATGATGAAAGAAAGTCAATTTCCATTTTTTTTATTAGTGATATTTTTTTACAATAGCATTTTATAAATTATTTCAAAAAACGTCGTTATTCTATTTTGTCCCCATATTTAAATGTTGTTTTTCCAAACAATAAATTAACAAATCAGTTTAATTTTTTTTGTAAACGGAATATAATAAAGGAACAAATTAAACTAATGTTTTAAAAATGTAACAAAGAATGGTAAAATGGCTGAATTATAAAATTTCAAATAAAAAATAATTATTAAATTTATTTTAAATTCTTATTCTTGCATAATATTAAAAAAAAAAATAATCCTCATTAAAAGATGGATTTTTTTCATGTATTGAAATCTGTTTTAAAACCCTTTTGAAACATTCTTTTTTAAAATGCATTTAAACAATAATTTTTATAATTAATCTGCAATATTTAAGAGTTTTTTAATTAACTTTATAATCATTTTATAACTTTCAAACACTACAAATTTATTAGGTATATTAAAATATATTACTACATTTCTTGTAAAAAATATATGTTACTCAAATTTTGAAATAAAACATTTATAATAATAAAAAAAATACTTTAAATTTCGATATAAAAAAAAATTACGTTTTTGATAATATTCATGCAAAATAGTTTTTCATATTTACATACTTGATAAACAAGCAAAAGAACTTTACATTCAATAACTAATAAAAAAAAAATTATATTTCTTAAAAAAGATATTTTAAAAGAATTTTTTGATTTAAAAAAAAAATTCAAATTAAAAAAAATAAAAACATGAAAACATTTTATAGTTAACGCTAAGTAAAAAAAAAAAGTTTGACCAAAATCAATCAATAACAATTTCAAACTTCAGTGGAATTAACAATTTTTTTAAACAATAATCATATTTTAACGAAAATCAATTGAGTAGATCGGTGTTATAATGGGATTTTGGAATAATTTATTCTAAAACATTGAATAATAATTCACATTGGAATGCAAATAACGAAACCTGTCAAATTTGAATAATCTTCACGTTCAATTTCATTAAAACTGAAAGGAAAGATAAACTGAGTTCGCGTGAATTTCTGGAATATCTCTTCAAGTACTATTCAGTTGTAATCAATGGGCGCAATTTACTCTCTTGTTATTCACTTCAAATGCTCTGATTAACATGGATTACTAATAAACAGTGCAATCAAAAGCTCGGTAATTTTCCAAATCTCGATCTCAAACTCGTTAAACAATTCCCAATCATTAATGGTAAACTTAAATTAATCTCTAGTGTCCATTTCAGTAGTTTTTTAAATGCAGTATTTATCTTTTACTATGCTTTTGATCTCTCTAGCAACGCTGAAACATATCTATATGTTTCATTGTTTTTTTATTATTTAAATTATTCTACAGATAAAAATTTAAAATCTGTTTTAAAATATTTATTACAAAATCACACCACGATAAACTCGAACAAAAAAATTAATCATAAAATAATGTTCAATAGAATAAATTATTTTATTGATTGTGATTATTATTATTAATTATTATCTTTTGGAAATTATTATTATTTTTTATTTATTATTTTTATTACTATTCTATAAATTATTATTATTATTATTTGCTTGAATTTTTAAATGAAAAAGTTACATTTTCAAAACTTAATGCAGTTTGTTATATTAAATATTTCTGAAAATATCTATTATAATTATATAGGTATAGATCATTTTTTTGTAAGCAGAAACATGAAATCTAACGAAATATATATATTCTTCTTTGGTTTCATGAATTTTTATGAATTTATTATAATAACAGATTTACTTACGGAATACTTATGAATAAAAAAAGTGAATGAATGTTAGAAAATTGATGTAAGAAAATTATTTCATGATTGTATTATTAATTTAGTTGTGAATTGCTTACAAATTAATTTTACTTACCAAAATTTCTTTCAAGTCGGAAAATAGAAGTAGTGTCGTTTCTTAAAAACTGTATTTTCCTGGCCTTTATAAATTGGTTATGAAACCTATGAAGAAAAAAATTATTATATATATACTAACATAACACACATTTTAGTCATCAGCTTCTACAATGGTGAGTGCGACCTGATGGCCAATTAGCTAGCACTCTGGCCTTTGGTATAATAGACTTCAGGCTCGAATACTGGTAGTGGCATGAATGATTGTTTATGGTTCGGTGTACACATTCAACTGTTGATCTCGGTCTAACTAGCCTAACGTGTGCAAAAAATGACCGTAGAGGACGACAAACCAAACCAATCTTCAGCCCTATGTCAGACTAAGGCTGTCTGTCTACTGGCAGATTCCAAACCTAAATGTAGCGCTCTCCGCTTTTTTATCCCGTAAAAAGATGTTTTTCTTTTACGGGATAGGATTGTTAGCCCTACGCCCTACAGTAATCTGAGACCGCGACCTACGGTTTAAAGTGGTTCCGAACCACTGCAAATATCCATAGCACCGCAAAAACTTGAACCCGAAACCTGGCATCGAGCTCCAGAGTGTTAGCCAATCATTACAATCATTAAAAAAATAATAATAATTAAATGTTGATTTATAATCAACAAATATTTATTTTTTTTACAATTAAATTAATTCTATATTAATTTGTGTTACAAATAATGAGAAATTTAAATACAAAATTTTATTCCTTGACAATTATTTTTCATATTTTTAAAAAAATAATATGAACTTACCCAAAATTTAAACCAAGAGGTCGACTTGTTTCATTGACGGTGTATACGTCATCTGCTCCTTTTTCTATGACAAACTTAGTGCAGGTGGCCATGGGATTGAACCTCTTGACGACATACCACTCTCCGGAAAACTGCAAAAATGTAATAACATTAAAATCTATCTTTAATCTACATATGAATGAAAAATTGTTTATTCTTTATAATTATTATTTTTTCTGGTGTGTTGTGTCTAATCATCAAGTCCTACAATGCGGAACGGACATCCTATGAGTAATCTATGCATGGATGGAGGGAAAGGGGCAGCTTCTGTTGTAATGGAACGTTAGGTAGAAGTCTGACTTGGCTCAGAGTTGCTAAAGAAGGAGGGCAGTACCTTCCTGGAGGACTTTTGGGGGAACTACCCACATATGCGCATCGTACGGGAGAAATCCCGGAAAACTCCCAATACATAGTCCGCATGGCGTTTGTGAATATCACAAACACCATGGAGACTCTTCGCTTTTTGAAACAGTGTCTACAACAAAACCGCCCGCGGATTGAACCTCAGCTCTCATGCTCACCAACAGCGAACGTTGTCAATGAGCCACGAGTGGGGCATAACAATTATTCTTATGCCTTAACGGTCCATTAATATAAGGGGGCAAAAGGATGTGAATTTTATTTCAATGGGGCCATACGTTACAATTCTCTCTTTGAAAAAGAGTAGATTCGATGACAATTGTGGTGGAACGTGTACTGATTGAAAGTTTCCAGGTTCCTCTAATTTGGAATTCAAATGCTTAGACACATCACTTTCCTCTTATTGGTGTAATATAGCAAACAAAAAAATTCACGCTGGGTAATGTTGAATCTGCTACATAACCTTCCGTTTCATAGGCAAATGCTGCATGTCTAATATCCCCAGTTTGAAAAGAAAAATGCTTACAACTATTTTCATTCCAGAAAATCAAACTTCACACATTTAATAATTTTTTTAAAAATTTCCAGCATTATTTTTTAAATGAGAAATAAAATTTAAAAAGTTGTAAATCATACTATTGCAAATCATATTTATATCGATAAGATGTTACATTATTTGCATTAAATTGTAAGTATGACTTTATTAAAGCATTCCTTAATCTTTATCGCTATTATACTCGATAAATAATGGAATAAATTTTCAAGTTGGCATTTAACGATAAGTATTTCCTATTTAAATAAAATGTTCAAATAATATAAGCTAACATTTTCTTAAAATCCAGTCAGATTTAAATTTCATAGATTCAATTGTATTTCCTATGCTGAATAATAACAACATAAGCAGGAAATATAATTGAATGTACCTTTCAAAAGTAAAATTATTTATGCTTGAGTTAAGATTATCTTTAATGACATCTTTTGAATAAATCTATTTGAACAGAATTAATCTTACAAGTAACATAAAGATTAGTAACAAAGCTCTTTCGTAAAATATGTAATCCTTTATTAAAATAAAAATGCAGAGCATAACATATAAATAAAGTATCTGCTGTTATAAGTAAAATATTTTTTTTATTGTATCGAAAAGATAATATTCATGCAATATATTATTTTGTATCAAAATTGTTACGCATAATGAAAAATGCTTAAATAAGAAAATTTTATTTCATTTCTTCACTAAAGTATGCTTAAATATTACTTAGTTTTTTTTAAAAAGAGGTTTTATTAAATTTATGCAAATCACTGAATAATGTTAATTATAATTCATTATCCAAAAATCAACAGAAAATATAAAACCAGTATTTTCATTTCAGTCTTTCGGCTTTAAATTAATTTTTATCACATAAAATTTAATCCTATAATACCTTTTCCTGTAGTGACTTTTTTTAAGTTAATTTTAAAATAGAAAAATGTGAAGAGATTTTACAAGTATTTATTAAAAATATCTTTCAGCTTAAAATGTATCTCATTTTATCCTCCCTATTATCTCCCAATACAAATATTGTATTTTTCTTATTGCGTAAATGCATTCTTTTTAAGTTAAACATGGAAGTAAACAGAAACATCAGCCAGTAAAAAATATCTACTAAACAAAGTTAAAAGCCTGTTAATTTTATAATTAAAAAGAAAAATAGGTATTATTGAATTAAGGGGATAATAATTGAGAAAAATAGAATTGATACTTCCGCTTTAAAAGTTGTAAATAATTATGAATAAGAAATTAACAATGTTTATAAAAATATCATGTATATAATATTAATCGTTATATTTGCTAATCTAATAAAATACATAATGCTATAATTATATTTGCTAATCGTATTTTTTCTTTATATCTTTAAACGTGCTTGTGATTGTATTTTTTTATCTAATATATTTAAATACCATTTAGAAATATCAAATATAACAAATTGTTTAATCAAAATTCATAATTCTCTGCTTTGTATTTCTTTAAATTAAACATATTCGTAAATGTAATTATTAAAAGAATAAACAATATTTCATATCCCATGCTCATTTATTTTTCTTATAGATCGTATTAAAGGCGATGTTTCATATTAAATAACAAATATTATCTAAATGGACAAAATGTAACACACATAATGTCAAATAAAGTACTTTTACGCTAAAGTAATCACGAAATTAATATTCTAATCAGCAGAAATAGCTCAAAATTTTAAAGGTAAATTCCGAAAACAAATATTACTGTTTAAGTTTCATAATATTAATTATAAGATCAAGTTCTTGATTCAAAAAATCTAAATAATGGATTTCATTCATTCATTGGATTCATTCTTCTATAATGGATTTTTTTGAAAAATTTCAAGATTTTATTAAACGAAAATAATTTTTAATATTAATTTTAAGATGATGCATAACAATCATAATGAGCATAAGATGATTTCCATAATATCAATTATAAGGTGAAATTCCCGATTCAGAAAATCTAAATAATGGATTGAATTTCGAGATGTTATTAAAAGCAAATAATTTCTATGAAATATTTTATAATTAAAATCTCAATAACACGTAAGCTGACTAAAAACACCATATTGTTAAACTGTACTGATTAAATATAATATTAACAAACAAATAATTCATTTATTTCAATGTAATAATTATTTATTATTAAATAAAGAGTTTCTAAACATGCATTTTTTATGATATATGCAAAAACAATATGCGCATAATACACTGCAATCCATATATGAACATAATACAATGCACAATATGCATATGCTCGTAAACAATTTTGAACACAGAATTCATAAATTCTCTTACTCGGTCAAAATCCAAGTTATCCATAACCGTCACTCTAGGGCATGCTCCCATCTTGAAAGTATTTCCGTAACATCCCGCTACCAGGGATAGTACAACTGCTGCAAATACGACTCCAGACATCTTTCTCTGCAAGAGTTCACCTCAGCACTGACTTGCACCACCGCTAAACCGTTTATCTATATAACCGGCGTTGCCTCTCGGCTCTGAAAGACTGCCATTTGGTTCATTTACAACGTTCAATGCGTCATTCCTTAATGAGTTTGCAATAAAAAAAGAAACACTCGCAAAGGTGTGTCGAACAACTGGGTTCTCAAGGTCTCTATCGCTGTGTAAAAAGAGGTTTTGTTCGGTAAAGAACCAAAAAGGGGTTTAAAACCAGTTTGCTGGGTCATCTGGAAACCGATCGAAGTTGACAGAATTGTCACCGTTAAAAACAATGGACAAGTAATGAGGAAAAGGGAGTGGGAAAATGTGTGTTTCCAGTGACTTGTGAAATCGACCGGAAAACTCGTTTCTGACTTCAGGCTAAAAGTGGGTTTAGGAATCCGTTCACTTTTTCTTTCATTCATGTGATGGAGTAGGCTAATTGCTTGTTGTTGTTTTTTTTTGCGGTAAATCGTTGCAATGTGTTAATTCGGTGAAAGTGCGTAGGTAGTATTTAACACGAGCAACTACACAGAATATGTATTGTGGAATTCAGGGATTTCATTAAAGAACATCCTGGATTGTGGTTTTATTCATTTCTGATGAGGAAGTATACTTGGTTTTGAAAAATAAATACCGAATACAAGAAAAAAATTTTTTTTTTTAAATATCAATTTTATAATTTTTTTTAATTAAACTTATGATTTTAGACATTCGAAAGCTTTTCTATGTAAAATTTAATTTAAATCAAAGAGCTGTGATTTTTTTGATAATTCTTCTTCTTCATTGATGCAACAGCCCCATGGTGGGCCAGGTCGTCTGCCTACTGGCAGATTTCGAGACAAGTGATGTTTTCTTTTCACGACATACAGTTGTCAGCCCTACTGTCATAATAGTACGGGACCTATGATTTAAGGTGGATTTCAAACCACTACAAATATCCAAGGTACCACCGGAACTTGAACCCGAAACCTGTGGCGCCGAGTGCCAGTCACTCAGCCATTGTTGTTTCCTATTAGGAGTTTTGATTGTAAAGAAAAATGAATGCACAGGGAGTTTTGTTTCATCCAGTATAGGACAACGCTGAAGAAAACATTAGCTGTAAACATATATTTAAACAAAACAGCAAGTCAGATTCATCATGGAAGAAGGTTGAACAGTTACGATGTATTGTAAGATGATCTGAAAGTCTATGGTGGATTATAGCTTTCATTCTATCTCTTAATTTAAAACCCAACATGGTCAACTCCATGTTATTCTTGAAGTCAAGTTTTTCACATAATATAAACGGAATATTTGAAAGAGCTAAATGTAAAATAATTTAGATGAATTTATATAATAAAAAAATAAATAAAATAGGATGAAAACTTATTGATCATGAATTAATAATTGTCCATTTTAAGATAAAAAAAAGAAATCTTGTTTCATAATTTGAAGAGCTAAATGTATAATTGAATTTCTATAATAAAAATAAAATGAATTAGGAAAAAGCATATTAATTTTATAACTAAATATCCAAGGATATTCTATTTTTTTTTTTAATTAGTCTTATCTAGAATTTGCCTAAAATATAATACAAAATCAATTTAGTCATATTATTGTAACGAATTAGTTTGGTTATATGTTATTAAGTAATATCAATTAGGTTATAATACAACTTCCCGATAATTAAATAAAGCAAGGCACTTTTAAATAATAACCGTTTAATAAGATAGACTACAGATAGTTTGGCAAGAAGCCATGACTGCAACAACGATTATTTACATTACCAACATGAAAAGTATGTACACAGTAGTGGTGATGCCATTTATAGTTCAAAAAATTAATAGGTAAACAGTACTTCCTACATATATAATATTTATTAATATTATTTAGGTTATATAAGGTTAAGTAATATTCTGGTATTATGTAGATAAATTTGAAAATATACTTGCAAAACTTAATTTAAAAAAAAGAGAAGAATTCGATCCTACAGGTGCACCATATGAATTGGACCGTTTTCAAAATGGAATTGAAGTAACAAAAAATATATATATACAAAAAACAATATTGTAATGCATTACAGAATAATTTTCAAGCATAGGGACAATGACATTTTTAATTTTTTATGCAACTTTGCAATATTTGTAACAGTATTACTATTTATTATCATAATGTCTTAAATATTACATTCTAAACTATGCAATGGGAAAGTAAAAATGATATGAAACAAAATATTTATATCCATATGACATATTAAATCGAAACGCATGCATTGAGACTTTCTGCAAAAAAAACCAATTTACTTGTTTGTTAATTCAAAACAATAAATTTGATTCTACAAATAAATAGGAAAGATTAAAATATTAACCTTCAAGTTTGCATTCGTATGTTACTTCAAGGTTATATCACAGCAACCTGTCAAACAACATATTATTAAATGATTTTGTCAAAATATACAGATTACAGACTATGTTACACAATATTTTATGTTTTATTATGTGCTTATACCATTCCTTAAAAATCAAAATTAAATTTGGCCTACAATTTTTCCTCAAAAGTAGCATTTTTTAAATATAGAAATTTGATGTTTTTCTTCATTGATATAGCAGATCTGTAGCAACTTCAGTGATACACAACACATATAAAACTGTGTAAAAATATTTACAAAACAGGTCATACAATACTTACCAACTTTCTACCAGTTTTAAACATCTTCGTAGAGGAAACTAAACCACATTTAAGTGACTCTCGGAAAATAGTAAAGCAATTTGCACGACAATAATAGTTTTGCCTAAAAAATGTAAAGTCTATTTCTCTCAATGTATCAATGTATAAGCATTAAATTCCTCATAATTTGTAATAATTTTTGAATAAAAGTGCTCATTCTAAAAGAAGCTATTTAGAATCTCAAATAGATCGAGAATTTTTTATCTTTATAAATCTAAAATTTAGATAAACTAAAAGAAAGCTTATTGAGAATTTCCAAATCTAGGAACAAGATATTTTAATGCATATTAATTTTGGCATTTGAATGTTTTTTTAAGAGGAATTGAACGACATTTAAGCTACACACAGAAAAAAATAATCCAACCAGCACGACAATAATAATGCATGTTCCAAAACGGTATGGATCTGTGACATTAAGTTCAGCATGCATTGCAGTAATTTTTAACAGTTGTTATCTTAGTGAATGATATACCTTAACTACTTACAATCATGATGCAAACTATTCCTTAGAATCATAATGCAAACCATTCCTTAACTACTTAGAATCATGATGCAAACTATTCCTTAACTACTTAGAATCATGATGTAAACTATTCCTTAACTATTAAGAATCGTGAGGCAAGCTGTTTCTTAATATATCGAGATTTATTGGGTTTGAATACATTTGAAATTTAAATGAACTAATAGAAGCTAATTATGAAATTTAATATCTACAAAAAGATGTCTTTGTAAGAAATATTTAATTTTTATAAAGGAAATTGTGTGTAAGTAACTTAACAAAAGGAAGAAATGTTTAATTTTGAAATTAAATCATATTCACTTAAAGGCTGTCCAAAAATTTCCGCTGTATTTGCTATATGCTTGAATTAAACGCTATTTGAAACAAACAAATTTGTTTCAAAAATGATAAAAAATTAAAAATAGTTATTCCTGAGACGCTCTCTTTCAAATTAGAAATTTTATGCATAATTATTTTTAATATAATTTCTTAAAGGCTTCATTCTTCTCCTGGTAAATTAAAATTGCTTTTTTTGGTTCACCTCTTTTTAAATTCACATCAACAAATTACGTTATATGCTGAAATAATTAATAGTATCATCTACGAGGTAACACAATTACGAAGAGCAAGACAGTTAAAAGCTAATTAGTTCGTTCTTCGTGAGAAATTATTATTCATTAACATATTAATAAAATAAATGCTACGCTGTAAGATAATTTCTAAATTACATAGAAAATAGCTATATCCACTAGTATTTTTACAGCAGTGTTTTCTAGACAAATGTAGGCCGTGAGCCTCTTATGCTAACTGTAATTTGTCAGCGGATCACAAAAAAACTCTCGAAATTTGTGATATATATATATATATGAATGTGGATGGTGTCTAGGGTATTTACAAAAGAACAAGCTGTTCGTTTTTCTATTACATTTAATACACATTATTTACTTTACATAACAAAATGTTAATGAAATTTAACATCATCAGTTATTCAGATAAATACAAAAACATCCGTTGCCATTACCAAATTGTCATTAGCCATCTTGTATCAGCCTCGCTCTGCTCTTTCCTCCTTCTCTAAGTTCAAAGTTCAGAGTTCAAAGTCATTCGCGGAAGCAGCCGATCCTTAGCCAAAACACCAACCTGCTTATTGGATTAGCAGTCAAATCCTACATATATATGTAACAGCTGTTACGAGTTGAAAGCCACGTGGATTTTGTTGCTAAAGGAAAAGACATGAATCCATTTTATTAACATTTTTTGTAGAAATTATGGTTCTGAGGAGAGCCCAATTCTGCGAGGTAACGATAGAGATAAAAGCCACGTGCAGTATCTGTGAAAATTTCTAAGCATCTGCAGTCAGAGTCAACAAAATTATAAAAACATCACTAAAAGTGATCTGGTTAATAGCTTGCATCGAATAGAGCTTAGAGCCATAAGGGAGTGATAAATTATAGAAGTACAGCAGTTAGAAGTGGCTGTTACTAGAAAATGTAGAAAGTAAGTTTAATAGGGGTTAGTGTAGCAACCAAATTTGTTAATTATAGGTCGATGATTCAGGAAGAGCAAAACGAGTGTTATTACATATACTATATCTATGTTTATGCAATCATATTTTATATATAATAAATAAATAACATAATATAATAAAAAGCAAATGAGGAATTTGATACTTGATATTACATAAATTTATTAAATGGAGTGTTTTAGTATTTGATTTAATTTTTTGTAGTAATTAGTGAAATATTGATAAATCAAATGATTTTTACTTAGTGGTTTTTTTTTACGTTCAAGCTTGTAAATACTTTTTACTAATGGGTATTAATTGAATGATTTTTAATGAATTATTTAGCAGTTACTACATCTACTTTGTTAAGGGCAATTTTATTGTAAAACATGTTTTTCACAATAAATATCTCAGAGATAAAAAAATACTTAGATAGAGGGTTAGGAATTTTTAAAAAGGTTATAAAATTATTAAAAAAAAGATATGATCTTCTAGTTGACAATAAAAATAGAAAACATTGATGAAATATTTTTTTTTAATATTTAAATAGTTTTCTATGAAACTAAACTATAGTTTAATCTTTTTCACAAAATTTGAAAAACATTTTTAAATTATTGATTATAATTTTTAAGTAAATGGAATTACGATTCAATGGTCGAAAATACCGTCGAATTGCCACATTTTTGCATTCCTCTTTTAGATTGAAATATTCTCTAGGGAAAGTATTCAGATTTCAGTCAGGCAAAAGCAAAAAAACGTTTTCGTGAAAAACTACAATCATAAACAGGATCTCGCTGGATAGTTGTAGTTTCAATGCTAGACAACTTTTATAAATTATTTTCAACGAAAAATAATTAGAATTCTCATATATTTTGATAACATTGACGAGAGTATTATATAAATAAAATATAGGTGAGAGTACTTTGTTATATTATTTTAACCTTGGTTTCAGTTTTCAATTAAAATAATCGTTCTAAAATATCTTTTAATATAAATGGGAAATATTTATATTAAACTCTTTTATTAAATTCCATAGAACCTTATAGAAATATCTATAGAACTTTTAAATTAGAAAACATCAACTTATTTCAAGTTAATTCAAAAATATAATTCAAGTTGATTTATAGACATTCTCATCTTTTATATTAAAAGTTTTTTTAAAAAAAATAAATAAAATTATTTTAAATAAGATAGAAAAAGTTTTAAGTTTATTGTGTTAGGTAATTTATTTCACCTAGAAACCTGAAATGCAAAAAGTTAATTAATTTAGTAAGACTTTTGACTTAAGCTAATAAATAATTACCAAAATAGATGTTGAAAGAAAGTAGATCCGATCAATAAAAAGACGTGATTAATTACCGAAACCTAATGGGTTAGATAATGTTTAGCTGATGGGAAATTCAATTTACTTGTTCTGAAATTTCACACCCCATTAGAAGTTTGTGTGATAAAGCGTGTGTCAATTCCAAAACTTTTATTTTCTTTCGGAAAAATTCAATCACTTTATTGTGGGAAATTTAATAGAATTGCAATTTTTAACAATTTATAGGAAAGGAAAAAAGGTTATATGTATTGCGGATGTTTTGTGAAAAAATTAATGATATAATTTAATGTGAAATGGCTGTGTATCTTATATTATATAAGATTATTTATATAAGTTTGAAATTAACAAAAAGAGGGATTTTACAATCTTTAAATAACTTCAATTATGAGATTTTTTAAATATTTTTTGTATATTTGGAAATATGCACAGAATAAACATTTAAATAATAAAATATTAAATTGAATTATATTGGTTAGGAAATTTGAAGTTGCTAATCATAATAATATAAAATGGAATATCTTACACAATTGAAGACCTACAGATGAACCTACAGAACCTATTAAGTTAGAAATTTGAAGCATATCTACATTAGTATATGCTCAATTCTTTAAAATTCATATCCAATATTATGGTTGTGAATGATCATTTAAGGCTATCAGTTAAGGCTAGTATACTATATGCTAGACTTGGTGATTAATAATTTTATTTCAAATCGGATAGTTAAAAATAAATTAATTTCTAAACATTTTAAAAGTTTCAAAAATTATGTTTAAAAATTTGTACAGAAAATCTTTAATATCGTATTTTTACCTCAAGTATGAAAGAGAAAAATAAACAAAAAATTTAATTAATTTTATCTATTAATTTTTGAATCAATTAAGAGTACCAATTATTAAAAATCTTTGTTATAATTTTCAGAAATTTTATTTTAAAAAAATTTATTTGTTTAATTATGAAATCATGTTTTAGTTTTTTTTATCACCATAAATTCAGTAGCTACTGTCACAATTATATTTAAACTTTTTGTTTTATAACGTTATATGCTTTTAACCTTCATAAAAAGTACTTATAAACCTAAAAAATACTGGCACGACGTAACATTTTATAAAACAGCTCTTATACTGTTCAATGTAATAAACGTACTTTTAAAATAATAATCAATCATTCTTATTCTTAATTTCACGTTTGTAAATTTATGTTTATATGTTGCTGTTTGTGTGTATGTGTGTGTGTGTATACGTATATGTTAGCATAATTGTATATGAGAGTAAAAAATAAAAGTGCCAGATTTTAAATCTTGATTAAATTTCACATGTGAGAACAATATGTTGTTTTTGCTTAATCACTTGTCAGATTATATCTATTATATTCGTATTTCATATTTTTATCTTTCGGAACATCATGAGTTAACTCGTGCGAAAGATTAATTTTAATTCTAGACTAAATTTTTTATTAATTTTAATTCTTTTATTTAATGTACTATCAACCTTTTATTTAATGTATTATCCTATGCTTCACAAGAGTCAAGAGTTACTCGTTGTCTTACAATGTGGATAAGATAGCAAGGTGTTGTGCGTTATTCATTGCTTATGACTACTTCCATTTACATTCATTTTTTTTTTTTTCGAAATGAATAAAAATAAAAAGACATTAATAATGGTAGACGCATCGATGTATCGTATGGGGATTTTCAAAATTCTGGTGAGAATCAAGGTTTATAGTTATGTTTCAATAGTTCCAATAGTCCAATTCATAATTCTGAGGCAAACATGAGTTCAGTCGTGGTATCGTATGTTTCACAAGAGTCAATTCCACGTTATTTTACGAAAATTTGACTCGATGTCCTTCAATATCTATAAGATAGCATGAGGTTGCGTGTTATTGAATGCTTGTTGTGATGTGCTTATTGCGTGTTATTCACTTTCATTTATCTTCAATTTTTTTTTTTAAATGAACAAAAATGAAAGACTTTAATATCGTATGCTGATTTTTAAAGTTCTGATGGTGAATCAGCGATCCATAGTTCTGATTCCAATAGTTCCAATACTACAATTCATAGTTCTGAGGCAAACATGAGTTCAATCGGGATATCAAACATTTGACAACAATCATCCCATCTCAATTCCACTTTGTTTTATGAATATTTGACTAACTGTCTTATAATATGGATAAAATAGCAAGATGTTGAGTGCTATTCATTGCTTCCATTTACTATCATTTTTTTTTCAAAATGATTAAAATTAAAGACATTTATAATGGTAGAAGCGTCGACGTATCATATGATGATTTTAAAATTCTGATGTTGAATCAGAGATTCATAGTTCTTATTCCACTGTGCAATCCTAATGACTAAAATTACACTTCAATTTCTATGATAAAAAAAATCAGCATAGAAACTAATTGATTTCAATTATAACAAATCATATTTAATAAAAAAATAGTTCTGATACAAAATGAAACAAAACTACGTTTGAAAAGAAAAATTTCTTGAGAATTTTTTACCTATATATTTATTTATTTATTTAGTAGATACACAATCTATTTATATATTATTTGCTTACAAAAAGGAAAAAAAAAAAAAAAGACATTAAATTGATAAATAGCCTTTCTATTATGATTGTCTGAAACGTGATAATTATTTTTAGAATTCAAATAGAATACAAAATGAACAAAGAGGCCATTTTAAATTTACATCGTAATACAATTCTCTTATTCTTTTTCGCAAGTGTTAACAACACAGATGTAATTACACAAAAATCAAGCGTCTCCACCCAACATTTGCAAACTCATAATCCCGTGCAACGACTCAAATTTCCTGTTTCTGCTGGAAATCACGCAGCAGGTGCGACAACCTTCAAAAAACGCGGACAAATTTGCTGAAAGCTATGACTGTTTAACTTCCAACGGAAACCATGAACATCATCACGGGGCCTTGAGTCAAGATGCTTGGATTTTCCTGCTTTGTAAACACTTCTTTATTGCTTTTCGTAACTTTATTTCCAGATAAGGTTACAGTATCAGGTACAATAATGCATCTGAATTGAATAGAAGAACATTGTATTAGCGATTTTAGCATTGTGAGATATGCTACGTATTACGGAAAATATTAACTATTGTGTATGCTCTGCGTAAAATTGTTCAAAATAAAAAATCTGAATTATATTGTATTTAATTTTGAATATTGCAGTTAAGAATATTTCAATTTCTACGTCACGTACATGTACCAACTGGAAATACTATTCAATCAGAAACATATATGTGGGTAAGGTAGAGTAGTGATTAAATTTGGCTTAATTCGTTCTTCTTCTTCTTTATTGGCGCAACAGTCCCATCTTGGACCATGGCCATCTGTCTATTGGCAGATTCCGAAACAGGAAACGTTTTCTTTTATGGAGTAGAGTTGTCTGCCCTAGCCTAACAGTCATACAAACTATGACCAAATCTGGCCCTTGTGCCACTGAACCTCACCAACCTGCTTACCAGCAGATTTAGAGATAGGAGATGTTTTCTTTTTACGGAGTAGGGTTGTCAACCCTACGCCCAATAGTCATATTAAACCACGACGTACGGTTTAAAATGGATTCTGAGCCATAGAAACATTCACAGGACTGCCGGAACCTGTAGCATAGAGTCCCAGATTAATTCATTCTGGGGCTTTCAAAAATTGTTATTTGCCAAAGTTTACATTTTTTCTTCAACTATATGTTAGACCTAATAACAACATTTCTTCGATATACCAAAGCTGTTCTATGTTAAGGAGATGAATAATGCATTCCGATATGACTTTAAATGTAACTATTCCATATTTAAGTCTCATATTAAAAACCCCAAAATGCATTATATATATACCACGATGGTCATCATGGAAGATTTTCAGAGGTACCTGTTCTATATTTATCTAACACATGAACAAAACGTAGAAAATATATTAAAAATATTACAATGGTAATCTCCATAGAGGAGGACAGAAATGCTTTTTAGAAATACTTCTAGATTCTTAACGTATTTGCGTGTCTTGAATAGGAATCACATTACAAAGTCCTATTCTATGCAAGATATTTTTACCATCCTTACAAAGTTTATGCTATTTTCAAAACAATAACTGTTATATACTCACCACTAAAATCGAACTCGATCGACAAACAAGTCGGGCATGAATCGAACTATTTTTAAAAATTTGGGAATTCAACCAACAGATTTTTATAACCATTCCGAATTATTACATTTCATTTATTTTTATTAAAAAGAACATTCACTTTTTAATACAAGCATGAATGAATCACTTCCATTCAAAGTTTTCTAATTTTTCATGCTATCTGCCCTTTCTGTTAAAGCTGGACCTAATTAGATTAGTCAAAAATTTTTTTAATCTACCACGACTTTCATGTCAGTAAGTATCTTCGTGAATTAGAGCTTGTTGGGGTTTTTTTAGAAAAGATTATTTCTATTATTACTACCAACAAAACATTCGCATTGACCCGTAAATCTAATTAATTTAAAAAAATAAAACTTGGTTTAATTTAACAGAAACAAGTCAGTTATATAATTTAGTTCGATGCAATTTGAATCAAGCTTAGTCATTCCTTTCATTAAAAGGCAACATCATTAAAAACGTCATTTTTGGTTAATAAAAAAAAAAAAATTTGAAAAAAAAAAAAAAACAAACAAACTATTATGTAAGTGTTTTGAAATCAGCCTTCTAAAAATTGCTCAATTGTTTTTCCTGAATTGCCTACTAAGGAAAGTTTCAGAAATTACTAGTTTTCGAGTGAATTAATTAAAACCCAATCAAGTTCAGAAAATGAAAATTTTTTAAGGAACTATAAAAATAACTTTCAAATATTTTTTGGTTCTAATGCAGCTGGAAAACACTTAGACAATTGTCATCGATGCCTTATGGCAAGTGCTGCACCGATGTTACTCACTTAACACTACCCAGGAGGTGCGTGTAGCTTGAAGATAATCTAGGGACGCGGAGTAACACTACCTCCGCAACTCTCTACGATCCTGTTAGACCGAGATCTATTCCGTTTAAGCACCGCCGGGTTCGGCAGTACCGAGCGCCCGAACCAGGTCCTATCTTTCAAAATAATCGGCTGATTGTTGTACCAATTTGAATCTGCTGATTACATTGTTATAGCTATTCGAATCCGCTGGTTGTTTTAGTCACTGTTTTAAGAAACTAGGAGATTTTATAACGATTGTGACGTGTTTAAAATCGTCTCGCATCGATAATCAGGCTTAATGGTGGGAGTTTTCTGCACATGATACGAGGCAGCGGGAATCCACTTTAAACTGTTGGTCCCGGTCTAATATGACTGTAGAGATTTGGGTGTAGGGCTGACAATCCTACCACGTAAAAAAGAAAAACAACTCTGATTCCAAATTCTGTCTGTAGCCCTGGTCCAACATAGACTGTAGGGCAAGGAAGTTAGTTATTTCTAATCCACAGATATTTTTAAGAGACGAATGGATTCAATGGCGATTATGACAAAATGTTTAAGCGTCTCGCATCGCTTGGTGGGAGTTTTTCTGTTTTTCCCACATACGACAAAAAAAAAAAAATTCCTGGAAGGTACCCTAAAGGTTTCCCAAAAATCAATTCCTTGACTTCATTACTTATTGGTGGATTATTAGTAACCAGCCGTTGTACAAAAAAAAAAAAAAATAAGAAAAATAACTAATTCAAAATTTTTAAATTATCAATAAAAAAATTTTTTTTTAAATATAAATAGTTTTTTTTTATAAGTGTCATAGATTTTATGTAAATTTTCATTCAGCACATTATTAAAAATTTTAAATACTTGATAAAATTTATTCATTTATAAAATTACTTCCTTTATTATATTACATATAAATACATAAAAGTATAAAAATTAAATACTGCAATTTCTACAGTTGAATACTTAATCAGTTGAATACAGTACTTAAATATAATTGCATAAAAGTACAAAATTTGATGTTATAATTTATACAGTTATTTTTCTTCAGTTTTTAAAAGAAGTTAAATAATCTCTGTAATAATCTAATTGAATAATCTTCAGTATAAAAAAATGTATCAATCTCATCATTCCTTGTATAAATATTTAAATTATTACTTCATAAAGGTCATACTTAATTAAATAAAAAAAAAATTACGCATCACCGACTTCTTAATATAAAGAAGCGTTGCCACCTTTGCATTATAAATTCAACTTTTTTTATATTAATATATTCTGCCATTGATCATCTAATCCGTGTTTCCTTTTGAAATGCAAATGTACAATGACGTATACGTCTTCTTACTTTTAAAGATAAAGTTCACGGCGAGATGATCTTTTACCTTCATTATCTTTAAAATATGCAACTAAAAATAAAAATTTGCCTTCATTATGCATATCAAATTCACACGCTTGTTTAGAGATTTTCAAAAGCAAACCTCATAAAAGGATTTTGTTCCTTACGAACCATTACTAAGTTCAAACGTTTTGATACTTTTATTCGAACGATTTCGAATAGAACGAAACGAAACTAAAAGAAGAACGAAAGTATATTTCGCCATATATATTCTCCGCAAGAAATAAGATCCTAAATACCTGTCAATCCATCATCGTTACAGTTGCTACAAACTCATTTTGAAAACGTTTCTTTCTTCGGTATACGTGCTTTTTTTTTCATCGTGATCTCTTTAAGCCTTCCTTTCCGAAACCCATTTCAGAAGTTCTTCGATTTATCATACTTCATATTAGGTACGTAGAGATATATTACGTTTTCTTTTTTAATTTGATTCGTCAGTTTTCATTTCGAACTTTATATGACGGTTTTGTGTTCTAAAAAATAGAAGTATTTTTTTTTTTTTTTTTTTTTTTTTGCCAAACGGAACATTCTTTTTAAAAAAAATTGCTATAAATCATTTTTTACAAATCTATTAAATAAACAGAAAAAAATATTCCATCAATTTCCGTGACAGTTAAGAAAGATAAATTAAATACAAATCGAAAGGGTAATGTTAGCAGTTTTTTAATCTTAACTCGATTTTGCTTTTTATACATGTTTACCTGAAATACTTATATATTGGCTCAACATAGTCATAAGGTTATGTTTGTCATAATAAAGACGAACATTTTTATTTCTGTGCATTACAGTTTCATGACTTTTTTTAACCTTTGAGATCAATCTAAAATTTACGAAAACGATATTTATATATTTAATATCTTAGGAAAATCAGTATTAATGGCAGTCTGCATTAATGGCAGAAAATCAACATCATCAAACTTATTTAGACATTTATCATTTTAATTGAATGTCCCATGTTTAAAAGAAATTATTATGTGAATTTTTATCTTCAATTTAATTCTCTTAGAACTATGATTTCACTATGTATTAAATCTAGACAAATGCTCCAATCTTAACATGTGCAGCCAGCATAAACGACAGATCAAATTTGAAACATGGGCTCCGTACGTTTAAGTTGCTGCTTTCAGAAACGACGAGGAGACTCGAAGGCAAATGTGATAACTTGTGTGTAGTGCCTCGCATTGATACCCGGGCTGTTTCCTCCACACCCATAGGACACCCAATACCCAAACACCCAATACCCAAATATCCACCCTAGTTCATAACTCATCGGTAGATTATTAGTGACCTGCCGATGAACAACAAAAATAATAAAATAAAAAACTAACAAAAATAATTTTTAATGAGGTATCACGAATAAAAAAGGGAACAAAATAAATTATCAATAAAAAGAATTTATTAAATATAAATAGTTTTATATGATAACTTTCATGTTTCTGACCTAAATTTTCTTTTTCAACGTATTAATAAAAATTATAAACACTTGATAAAAGTCATGCCTTTTATTAAATATTTATATCCTTTAAATATAAATATATAAAAGTACAGAAATTTAATACTATAATTTCTACAGTTGTTATTTTTCTTCAGTTTTTAAAGGAAGTTGAATAATCTCTATAATAATCTAATTGAATAATCTACAGTGTAAAAAAAAATGTATCAACTCATCCTCCCTTGTATAAATATTTAAATTATAGCTTTACAAAGTTCGTACTTAATTAAATAAAAAAAAATTACACATCATCGGCTTCTTCTAAATAAAAGAAGCGTTGCCACATTTACATTATAAATTCAACTTTTTTATATTAATATATTCTGCCGTTGATCATCTAATCCTGTGTTTCCTTTTGAAATGCAAATATACATTGACGTATACGTCTTCTTAATTTTAAAGATCACGTTCACGGCAAGATGATCTTTTGCCTTCATTATCTAAAATATGCAACTAAAAATAAAAAATCTGCCTTCATTATGCATATCAAATTCTCACGCATGTTTAGAATCTTTCAAAAACAAACCTCATAAAGGATTGTGATCCTTACGAACCATTACTAAGTTCAAACGATTTGATACTTCTATTCAAACGATTTCGAATAGAACGAAACGAAAGTAAAAAAGAACGAAAGTATATTTCGCCATATATATCTCCGCAAGAAATAAGATCCTAAATACCTGTCAATCCATCATCATTACAGTTGCTAGAAACTCATTTTGAAAACGTTTCTTTCTTTGGTATCTGCTTTTTTTTTCATCGTGATCTCTTTAAGCCTGCCTTTCCTAAACCCATTTCAAAAGTTCTTCGATTTATCATACTTCATATTAGGTACGTATAAGATATATATTATTACGTTTTCTTTTTTAATTTGATTCGTCAGTTTTCATTTTCAGTTTTATATGTTAGTTTTCAATTCTAAAAATAGAAGTAACTTTTTTTTTTTACCAAACGGAACATTCTTTAAAAAAAACGCTATAAATCATTTTTATAAATCTTCTTAATCTAGTCTATCAATTTCCGTTACAGTCTAAAAGAAAGAATAATTTAACACAAATTGAAATAATAATTTTAAGCAGTATTTTTAATCTGACATCGATTTTGCTTTTTGTATGTTTACCTGAAATATTTATATTTTGGCTCAACATAATCGTAAATTTTGTTTGTCATAATAAAAGACGAACATATTTCTTTCTACGCATGGCAATTGCATTATTACATGACATGTAATCATGTAACACATGATTTTTACTTGATTACAGGACTACATGATTGTACTTAACTTACATCATTTTTCTTAATTTCTCTTAATTGGTCTAGGTTTACAAAAAGCTTTATTTATATTTTTAATATCTTCGGAAAATCAGTATTAATGGCAATGAGCATTAATGGCATGAAATCGTCATCAATAACCTTATTTAAATATTTGTCCTTTTGATGGAGTGTTTCATATTTAAAAAAGGATTAATATGTGAATTCTTATCTTCCATTTAATGAAACGAATCTGTATTATTTTTATATATTACAATTCTATGACTTTTCTCAACCTTTGAGATCGGTCTAGGTTTACAAAAAGGATATTTATATTTTTAATATCTTAGAGAATCAGTAATAATGACAATCAAAATTAATGGCAGAAAATCAACATCAACAAACATGTTTAAATATTTGTCATATTGATGAAGTGTTCCAAATTTAAAAAAAAAAGATTAATATGTAATTTCTCATCTTCCATTTAATGAAACGAACCTGTATTCATTTTCATGCATGACTTTTCTTAATCATTTAGATCAGTCTAGGTTTACAAAAATGATATTTTTGTTCTTAATATGTTAGGAAAATCAAATTTAATGGCAATCAGAATTAAAATATCATAAAATCAATATCAGCAAACGTATTTAAAAATATTTGTCATTACGATGGTATACATGTCCCATATTTAAAAAAAATGTTAATATGGAAATCTTTATCTTCAATTTAATCCTTTTAGCAATTAAAATTTCAATATGTATTAAAACTAAACAAATGGTCTAGTCTTAATATGCGCGACAAACATGCGGGAGAAATATATATATGTACTTTTTATTTGAAAAACGTTTGATTTCTGCAAACATTTTTATGTCCTCATTTAAATTGCAGAATTTCGAAATTTTCTTTCGCTAAAGTCCATGTCATTAGTATAATGGTTATAAAAGTCTTCTAATGAAAAACATAATAATCTTGAAAAATAATAGCAAAAAATCCCATATAATATTCTCTTTAGTTTACTGTGCATAAAACAGATTGGCTCCTGAAAATTAATAAAAATCAAAATCATTAAGAAAAATATTTTCAAACCTCTTTTAATTTTTAAATATTTATTTATGATAAATCATGTAATAGTTATTTATATCACAGAAAAAAATAATTCAGAATTTTATATTCAATTAGTAATAATCATTACTTACCAAAACAAAATCATTATCAAAACATTTTTCATACATTAAATGTTTATATTATTTTCTTTGCGAATATTTTAATATTTTTTTTTGAAACTCGAAAGACGTAAGGAAATATCCATTCAACAAATACTTGTATTTTTTACCCATCACAATTTCATTAGCTGAAATTTTTCTAAGCCTCAATTGCTAAACAATATCACACAATGCAAATATTTTACTATTATTGTTGAATCTGAAGCACAACGTGTCATAAAATATCCATCTTGTTTTAAACAAAAATAAAAGAGAGAAAAAATTTATATTAAAGCTGCTTTTCACAATTTTTTGCCAGCGATAAACAATCATTAGCACTTGGGAAGATAGGAAATCTACTTACGAAGAACTGTTCCATCATCAAACATCGGTTGGCTGATTTTTTTCGGATATTTTCGCGCTATTTTTTTTTTCCTTCCAACTGAAGCAAAATATAAATTTTTTTTTAAAGGATAGTGGTTCGAAAATTACTTTTCTTTCATCAAAAATTGTTAACAAGAGATATAACTCAAAGGTGCTTTTTCTTGTCACCTATTTGAACATAAAAAGTATTTTTTGAAAACTATTAAACGCGATTCTAATAAAAGAAGTTGTATTTATTTGAGATTTACACGTGAGAACGTGCATATGTGATATAAGACGATATTTAGAATTTCTATTATAAATATAGAAAAAAATAGTTAATTACATTACCTATATTGAAAATTTTTTTATTTAATAAATAATCAATATTTAAATGTGTTATCGAATTTTATTTTATGTCTTAAACATTTATTTCTACTAGAAAGATGCTTTTTTTAAATTGGAAGTATATGTATGAAAAGGAATTTATTAAAATTTTAAAATCCTATTATAACTAAGAGAGAATAATAAAAAAAATACCTTTTAATTATATTTAAATATTTTTTATCAAAATTTCAAATATGCATATATATATATATATATATATATGATATTCTAAGTATATATGTATATATATGTATGTATATATATGTATGCTTGTGTTCTTGGCACATTAATAACTTATGCATGCTTGCAATATGTACATATATGCATGTATCTATACATATATTTAATTTATATGCATGTATATTACATACACATATACTGTATATGCATATATGCATATATATATATGTGTGTGTGTGTGTGTGTGTGTGTGTGTGTGTGTGTGTGTGTGTGTGTGTGTGTGTGTGTGTGTGTGTGTGTGTGTGTGTGTGTGTGTGTGTGTGTGTGTGTGTGTGCACTATCTGCTGTTTTCTTAGAAGACACAATTAGTTTTCATTCAAATTTTAAACTCGGATACTAAATTCTTATAAATAAGTTAAGAACTTCTGACCATAGCATACCGCAATTAAATATTAAAAAATTAATTTAGAAAACTATTCCCTTGTATTTAAATTCTTATCTACTGTTTGCGCAGAATTTTTTTACATAAACATTTAATTTTTGTGCTGATGCTGACGATTTGTAACAAATTCAACTTTACACAGGATGCATCATGGAAGGACTTGCTTTGCAGTCACTGAATACATTCTTGTTTCACAGCAAAACTCCAAGTGTAGCATCTGGAAGATTTGCAATTTTCTCCAAATCTGTGGAAAATCGAGCTTTACATATCTGTAAATTTATTGTGCTTATATCCTAGGAGTAAATTCGGATACTTTCTACTCAGGTTTCAAAACTGGTTTAACCAACTTCTTCTGCGTAATAAGACTGACGATAAGTTAGACTGATGTAGACCAATCATATTAAATATGCTTGTACCATTTTCGTACCAAATTTGTAACCAAGGATATACCAATGGAGGTTTACTCAAATTGCTACAAATTTTCACTATTGTACTATATAAAACTTTTATAAATATGTAGAAATAATTTTTATAATAATATGTATAAATAAAACTGCTATTCATTTGTGCAAATAGATTTTACGTTGCCACCCTGTTAAATTCAATAGTTAGCTTATTCATGTCATAATTGTTATCGAAATTTCGACGAATATTATAAAAATAAGTTATGACAATCAACTAAGACACATATTAACTAATAGCCACTAACAATCAAAATAAGTTATTGTAATTATGAAATCTACTAAGACACATAATTACTAATAGTCACTGGTAACAATCAAATTAAGTTACGGTAGATTATAAATTTACTAAATACTATAATATATCAGTTAATTTTACGAATCAGTATAAATTTACTAAATACTATAATATATCAGTTAATTTTACGAATCAGTATAAATTTACTAAATATATCAGTTAATTTTACGAATCAGTATAAATTTGCTAAATATATCAGTTTATTTTACGAATCAGTATAAATTTGCTAAATATATCAGTTAATTTTACGAATCAGTATAAATTTACTAAATATATCAGTTAATTTTACGAATCAGTATAAATTTGCTAAATATATCAGTTGATTTTACGAATCAGTATAAATTTACTGAATATATCAGTTAATTTTACGAATCAGTATAAACTTACTAAATATATCAGTAAATTTACAAATCAGTATAATTTTAACCTAAATAATCATTATTATTTTAACATCAATAATAATATATGCTTAAGCTAGTACACTTTGTGTAAAAAAAAAAAAAAATGAAAATCCTTTGCTGTTCTTCATCAAAACCGTTCTTTAAATTTGAAAATAAAAATTAAGTATGCCCTAAAGCCCTCCTTCTTTTGTATTCTTTATCATTAGTTTAAAAACTGTCCGCCTATATACATAAAAAGTGCCAAACACCTCTGTTTAATGTCCCCGACGATTTCAGCCGAAATAACTGTCGCAATTTTAAAAATTTATAACATAGTGCTCAAAGTTAAATACTGGTGCGTGAATCGTAAAAAGCTATTTTATGATGCTCTTCAAGATGTTCTATTGTTCTCATAACGATCCACTTTGAACATGAACTGCGAATCTAAAATTTAATAGCTCTTTTTTATGTACAGTTATATGGCCTTTTTCTGGTATTTCATCAAGTTCTATTTTTACTAGAGTCTGGGAAATATCGATATGCTCAATATCGATACTTTTTTGCTTTCGTAATTCAAAGGAAATATGTACTTTTAAAGACAGTATATGGGTACTTTAAAGGGTTTAAACGTGAAACAATTATTTATATTTCCAAAAAATGCACCAGATGTGATTAGGTGAACAATGCACTGAGTTTTTGAAATAATTAAACAGGGTTCCTAATTTAGATAGTAAAATCGAAATAAAATTCATAAGCCTGTAGAATGTATTTTGCAACGAACTCATTCTCTGCCGAAGCTCCGCTTTTATAGGGGGAGGGGCTGTGGTGTCTAGGGGTTAATTTCCAAACAAAATGAAGAAACAGGGTGTTCCTTTTAAGGCCAACAGCCATTTAATTAATCACCTTATTTACACTGCATACTATTTACATTGATTAATTCTGCTTTTTAAAAAATTGTTCCCTATTTTCATTCCTCGCTGCGTGCCGCAGCTTTCCCGTCGGCCTCCCTCTCTCATCTTCCCATCTATAGGGATGTGTTCCCTCTCCTGGGTTCAAGGTACAAAGTTCAATCTTCCCACATGATTAAAGGTCTGTGTCATCGACATGTAACCGTACGTGTAGCCGCCTGCTGATTAGAAGACGAACAAATCCTACATGTATATTGGATATTATAACAAAGTGTAGGTCAACAAATTCTTCCATTCTTTTTTGAAGAGGAGCAAAGTAAAACTCCAACTTTTACACCTGCCATCCCTGAGACAATATTGTAATGCAACAAAAACAGTCTAACCCTCTGTTGAGGCAATGGCAATTTTACTTTCAAGATGAGCTCCACTTCCAGATGGATCAGACATCATTATTATCACAAAGTGCGAGCAATATAATACTTGTGGTGAATCATTAGTCAAGTTACATATCTGCTGTTCCAGTGGCGGTAACAATTTCAAGTTCATATGCTTGCCATTTAAAAATATATTTCAGTAAAAGTAACGTGTTATCTCTATTTGTATTCCATAATCTGTAAATTAAAAAAATCCTACCATCCGTGTCGAGGAAGAGAATTGAAATTGAATCGCTGCCATCCCTGATCATTTTATGTAATGCAGTGGCACCAAATTACATATACGTTGCAATGGTACCAAAAACGCTCAACCTTGTTTGAGCGATGTAATCTTATTTAACAAGATGTGTCTGTTTTGACTCGAGTGGATCAGATATCATCGTGATTATCACAAAAATAACTACTTTTTATATTTTGCATGTCGTAATGAAAATCCCTTAAAAATTTTGTATGATGCGCTGCGCTTATACATATTGTCACAATCACATTGATTTACCTTGGCTTTGAATATAGTGATTGAAAAA